>VZRX01006660.1:325924-362215 GCA_013398075.1 Notiomystis cincta
AAACATTCTGGAATTTCAGTGGCATTGTCTTTACCTCTGTAACCTATTTTTTCTAGATCCTTTCACTAGAAAATACAGTTAGTCTGCATTTCTCCAATAAAATCAGCCTTTTATGTCACATTTTAAATTTTCTATTAAGCTATCCAACTTACTTGGAGTGTATTTTCCTTGGAAGCATGAATAATTAGAAACCTCTTTGAAAGTTAGAACTCAGGATGGAAAATGAACTCTGAAAAATGCAAGGAATCATTTTTGTGCTGAGACTGCAGCATGACACACACCCTCTTTGGCTTGGTAATCACTGAGAATAGGTCCACTGGTTCCACTCACTGGAAATGATCTTGGGTCTACCAACATTACTGTTTTGTATTGTTGGCACCTCACTTTTAATGTAAATATTTGTGAACACTTAATAAAACAAAACCAAACATCTTTATTCAGCTCTTTGGGTACTCTAGAGTAACAGCTGTTACTAGAACAACAGAAATTTTGAGAGTTGATGTCAGGTGAATAAAAACAGACTGTGGCACCTTCAGTGATCCTAAACTCTCAGAAAACCTTGGGAACAGTACAGGATTTCAGCTTTTTCACAATTAGAAAGCATGTGCTCTTTAGGTATTAAACTTAAGTACGTAATTTTTGCCCCTCATTCAAACAACCCAAGTGCAGCAAAGATCTCCTGTCCATCCTACAAACTACACATACAAGCATCAGAGAAAAGCAGCTGTTGCCTTCTGGACAGCCCACTGAAATTTTGCAGCAGCTCTAGAATAATTGTTTGCTGCAGTTAGGAATTTTAAATATAATTTCCAAGATTTGTTATTAAAATTCACAGGACCGTGCATTTTCCTTGGACTCCATTGAAACTTCTTCATCTAAAGTCTTTCTTAAAAGAACCACATCAGAGTCTCCATTGTGGAGTTCCGCAAAAAATTGCAAAGATAGTAATGTTAAAAATTAATCACATGAATTTAATTTAGAGAAGAACTTAAGAGGAGCAAATTATGCTTTACTAAACAGATACTGTTGTCCCAGTAGGTCTTCTGCAGCCCCATGACTAGAACAGCTTCCTCCAGTGAGGAGTGAGGTACTTGGGCAAACACATGGGAAACCTGGCGTAGATTAGAAATGCATTTCTGGATAGGACTGAAGTGGATGAGCAAACATTGTGGGAAATGAGGAGCAAAAAGTCCAATAGGATGTTGCAGGTCAGGCAGGAAATGCATCTTCAGAGGCACTAGGTGTGGGTCAGGAGGTAGCAGCTACAGATGCTGGGACACTGGGACTGGACTGCTAACAATGGAATAGTAGCCCAGTAGACTTTCTCAGGAAAGGATAGGATGTACTTGCAGAGCTTCTAAAACAAAGATTAAAATAATTCAATGTAAAATATTTGAACTTCAAAGCAAGGTGCAATAGCAGAGCAGTGTGTGTGACAGATTAAACCTAACTGCTCAATTATATCTGAATCTCAGTGAAAATTCTTTCATGTTTAGCTGGATGCTAATAAATACTTGGTGTGGTGTGGGGATGTGCAGCTTCTGGAGACAGAAGGGCAGGGATAGCATAAACCTCTTCAGTTATGTTGTCTGATTCCTGCTATTATCAAAATGTACCAACTAGAAAAGTGTTTACAGTAGCAGTGCTATCAATTCAATAAAGTTATTTTTTCATTGGCTATTCGTTGGGTCTAATTAAAGATAACTATAGCTTGTTTTACAATAAATTTCTCCTCAAAAAGTTACTTATTGCTTCTCTATTTCAAACAATCCCTATCTGCTGTTACCAAGCCTTAAAATTCCATGCATGAAAGGAACATCATGTAATGGATAGATTATACTCCAGTTGCCTCTTAGACTTATCTCCTCCTCCAGAACACTAGATACCCACTTCATTGTAGAAACCTGACAATGTAAATTCTTATTTTGAATTCTATTAATATTACTCATTTTTTATTCCAGACTACATAAGCTTCATTGCAAGTCTAGTTTTATTGATCCTAAAGGAGTTACACCAAAGTGAAACATGATCAGGGACTTGTCTCTGTCCAGCTTCATCCTTTTGTCCATAAATATATTCACAAAGAAACAAGCCAGTTCAGACTTTTTCTTATTAACTTTTCACCTCAATTAATATTCAAGGGAGAACAGGAGGGAGCAGAAGTCCAATCTCATGTTTTCTAATCCTGGTTCTGAGGCTAAGTGGCTGCAACTGCTTACAGATACAATAAATTCTTTGTGCCCTGGTTTCAAAGCAGGCCTAATGCCTACCCCATAAGAGTATTGTGGGATTCAGTATTTTGCTTTCCTAATGCTTTGAACTCACTGTATGAAGTGTGATTAAGATCACAGTGCACCACCACAAACCACCCTGTGTTCCCAGAGTCTTCCAATGTATAGCTGGGCAACATCTAAATACAATTCAGCAGTAATAGTTGACCTCTGTAGGTTCTGTGTATGGGCTTGTTTGTCTTGTAACAAAACTTCCCTCCCGAAAACTCACTGGCTTTTTTCTTTCCTTTCAGCAGTTTTTTTTTTTTTTTTTTGAGGGGGAGTTGATGTGTTTTTTTAAATCCTTTGCCTTTGCTTGAGTTGGGAGCAAAAGCATCGCTGGTTTTCACTGCAAGTTTGGGAAGGGTAAATCTGAAATTCCTCGTGGCTCAACTTCTGGTATGTTGTACAACATTCTGTAAAGTATTAGCACTGTATTTAAAACAGACGGAAAGTAACAAATAGATGCCAGCTTATTATTTAAATGTTAGCTGCGAACTCTGTTCTTGGAAACAATTTTCGTCTCTCTTGAGCTTACTGAGGGTGTTTTAAAGAGCTGTTTAATGGAACAGGGAGTACTGAATAGTTCCAGAACAGCAAAGACAACAAAATAACAGCAATGCAGAATAGCTTCAAATCAGCCCTGTACTAATTTATTTTCTGAACTGGATAACTCAGATCATTCCTGTGCCAGTAAAAGGCAAATAAACAGTTATTCTTCAGGGTGTTACAAGATCAACAAGTACAGACTTTGGACTACTTTTAAAACACGAGGCTCAATAAGGAGCTGTATGTATCAGTATAAGCAGCATGAAAAAATATTCTGTTCCTCTCTCCAAAAGCACAGGGTAAAACACACACACACACATACAGAGAAAGATCAGGTCAGTGCTGAAATAAAAAACTTCATCTCAGATGTAAAAGCTGACTTTTTAACAAGCTGGAGAAAACATCAGATTACCTAGACTTCAGTCTATACTCCATCTCAGCAGCCAAGAAAGAATTGTTGCTGAGGAAACTGCAATGGCTCACTGAGAGCTGCATCTGCACTGAAGTTTCAGAGAGAAAGGGGAAGAGGCACAAATAATTAAAGAAGAGGCATGATTTATGGAAAATGAATACAAACTTCCTCCAGGAATGAACACTTCCTGGAATACCAGCAGCAAATATAAATGGGAGGAACAGAACTGGCACATCTAGAACAAGGCAGGGCACAGAGTCCTGAAAACTTCTGCTTTGGAGGCCAAGTGCCTGCTTCAAGTTTCATGACACTTCGAAGAATGTGGCCATGAACAGAAAAGCCACTCTCACCAAGCAAGAAGCCAACCACTCTCAGCAGTACAGACTCAGATCTGTACCTGCAATGACCATCACAAGAAAGACTCACCAATCATTTTGTCACAGTTTCTATCCTGATTACAAATAGCAAGAGCCAGCCTCAAGAACAAATGCATTGAATTTTTTTGGTTCAGGTCTACTCACCAATGCCTAAATGGGTCACAGTAGCCCAGATTCCACAGATAGTACTAAACTACAAGCTTTTGTGAAACATATTTCTGAAAGTCTTGGGGATAGCATCAGATTTAGGTGATTAAAATATAATCTGGATACAGATAGTTGCCAACTCCACCTTGTCAATGTGCAGCATTATTTTGGGGGGACCAGAAAACCAGGAAGAAAAAAACAGAAGGCAAATGAACAAGGTTAAACAATGCTCATTCTTCATTTTCCTTAAAACTCGTAGTACTTTGAGGATATAAAGGAAGAGTTAATAATGCATTGTATAGGACTATATTCTTGTTTGCATTCTGGTTTGTGTCATAAGCAGATTCTCTCCATTCCTGGAGATTAAAATTTTTTCTTAAGCTCCTATAACATTGAAATAACTACTGTAACAGGAGTGCAAGAAACACCTCAGATAATCATTACTGTGGGATTCATAGAGAAATCTTGGGAATTTGTAACACAAAGTGGAAAAAAGTTAACTAATAGGTCTGTTTGCACTACAAATGCAGTTTACCAAGAAGTCTAGCCATGACATAGTTCAATTTTGAAGCCTATGACCATAATTTTATAACATACACATGTACACACAGTAAGTATATGCTCTTTGCCCCAGATCTGGATCATGTCAGAGGCTTGTCCAGGCACGATCACTCCCTTCCCCGTTCCTCTGTTCCAGGTCAAACCAGAACCCAAAAAAATCCCCTGCTTTGCAGTGTTACACTGTAGGCTGGAGAAGGGCAATTCCACTCAGCTCTGTGTTAGCATGATTCCTTCCATCTTCCCTCTCAAACCAGAGACACAGCATTCAAACATAGGCAGAAGAATGCAACAGAGTTATGTTTGTCCAATAATGGAAATATTTTGCTAAATCTGCCACTCTGCCTCTCTGTACAGCTGCTTTCTTTGCCTGCATCTAAAACTGGCTGTGCAAAAGATGGAAAAGTATAAATTGAGGCAGAAACTACCTTCAGACTAAGTACTGAACTGTATGAACACTGTAATATGCCCTATATATTCATACAAGCAGTTACTCAAAGCATATCTATATTTATGAGCCACACAACAGACACATGTGACAGTGCTTCTCAAAACAAAAAAACCCAAACACAATAAAAAAGTGCCCTTGTATGCTATTTTTCATAAGAGGCCCTCAAAACACTACAAACAGTCAGATCCTGAATTTCAAAAAAAGATAGGGATGATACCATGCATTTTACAGACCAGAAAATGAAGAAAAGTGTCTGGGAGATTTCATAAGCATTAAAGGGCATCAGTATCTAACAGGTCTTTATAAACAGCAATAAAAAGGCAGTAAATCTGAAGAACTGATGAATAGTTTCAGGGAACAATAACTGCAAGTTTTTACAAAATGCCCACTGATCTACAACACCCCAATTTTATAAAGTACAAAGCACAAGTTTGCCATCAACTTCTTTCTTCTAGGAAGAAAATAGGAAACTGCACAAGTGAAGGAAGGCATTTTAGCACATGGCTTTAAAATTCAAATTTTCAGAGCAAAAAGTTCAGAGCCAGACTGTTCTAAATTGTTCAGACTGTTGCCTAACAGCATCATATTTGGGACTATGTAGTTGTGCAAGAAAGGAGGATAACATCTGGTCATTTACCAAAAAGACAGGCAGAACATAGCATACTCCGTATATAAATCTTTAAGAAGAACTTTTCAGGTACTGTTTTCAGATGACAGGAAGAATGGTGGATCTGACTAAAAAATTCTACATTTTCTGATTTGGTTTATCCATCACTCAAAGATAATGACAGCTTACCTGGAACTTTTGTAGGTGAGTACTCTCTGAAATAATTCTCTATTCAAGGCCATATGACAATTCTCAAGATGAAATAGCCTAAAAGAAAACAACCATAGACCCCCCAAAACCCAAGCAGATTTATATGTACACTGGTACAGTTTCACAAAGATTGGGCGGATTTTGATTGGCCTTTTTTTGTCCATTTTTATTGCAACTGAATGAACATTGAGAGATAATTCATATAACCAAACGGGTAACAAGGAGAGTATCAATACCACGTAAATATCTTATAGATATGTTAAAACTATGGTAGTATAGGCCTATCTTAACACTTTCAGTTGACCAAGGATAACAGTGTAATGGTGCTGAACAGAGAGGAAGCAATACTATCTGAGGCCATCAATGGGCCAACAAGTCATCCTTAATAGGCAAAAGTAAGAATATGTGCTATGCAGCACATAAAAGCAAATCTGACATGTCTGGGACATTGAGCATGCACTGTTGAGGTCTGGCATACACAGTGTCTATTTATTTGTAAGCCAGCAGCTAAGACATCCTGCATGTCTCAATTTTTCTCTTTTCCGTGAAGTCAAGAGGTTTCAAGTCAGAAAAAAAGACACATTGGAGAAGACTAAGACAAATCACATCCTTGCAGAAATTTTGCACATCTTCACTCTCAACTGTATTTTACTTGCCTAAGACTGGACATTAGAGATACTGAAACAAGCTGATATGCAAAACTAGAAAGCTTTTCTAGTTTTCACAAGTATTTCTGTATTGTTGGATGAAACCAAGTTTAAGTTAAACACTATCAGGAAAATCATTGATCAGAAAATTGTAATAAGTGCTCCAAGAGCTATATCCCAAAAGGGATATGTTTGTCTTCCTTTCCTTCTCCTTCTCCCAGCTGAACATCATGGTTTTGTACACATACATTTCTGCAACTGTCTTTTGGGCCTTTATGAACTTTGTTTCCCATCAGTCATTCTTTTGACTTCAGCTGTTTTCAGAAATATTATTGAAACAAAGACAAAACACTTTAGAACACACAACAAGGACTGGCAGCATTCTTTTAGTTACAATTGGTAAGTCAGTAAAGCATTTGCACATCTCTCTAAACCAGACAAAACCTACCTCCCTTCAGGGACATCAAGATAGTCCTTCTGTTTTCAAGGAGAAGGTTGTGAAGTTCACTAAAAGCAGCAGAAGACTGTAAGGGAAGTGTCTAATAAACTCTTCTAAAATTTCTTCTCAGTTCATTGGAGATAGTATAAAATGTTGGGCCCAGAGTTAATAGTACAGAAGTCACACATATTTCTAGAAAATAACACATCAGAAGAAAGAACCAAAGAATAATCTGAACAAGCATTCCTACTCAAGGCAGCACTTAAGCATGTACTCAATTTTAAGTATATACTTAAAACACTAATTAAAATATGCTTAAATATTTTCCTGAGTTGATATCAAAGAATTCAATCAGACATTGATGCAAAACTTTGGCAGTATTTGTAGCATTCTATTCAATATTGGAGTGCAAAAAAGTTATTCAAAGAAACTGCTGGTATGAGGCAGAGGCTGTGTGTTCTTGCAAGTGTAAGATGCAGCCAGCCTGGGTACTACACTCTGGAATTGCATCATAAGAATTAATACTTCAAGGGAAAAAAGCATTATACCAGAACTGGAAGATGGACAGAGATGACAGAAACAAGGTGTTTTCAAGAAAGTTTTACCCAGTAAATATTTCAAATATGCTTTTTTAAAAAATACATATACATTTACCATACAACTATAAGAACTTAAAGGAAATGGTGTCAAATTAGAGGATGCAGCAACAGAACAAGATTTAGGCAAACTATATATGCTAAAATAAAAGAGGCTATGGAACAAAAGTCAGGATCTGGCCACTGAGGAGGAACTAGGTTTTGAAATAGATCACAGTAATATTATACTGAAAGAATAGCAGAGAATGTATGATATTGTTGAATCTTCATTAAGGCAAATCCAAGCCACAAAAATGTAATGAGGTTACACATAGAGTTATATTTCTCTTCCATACTTCAAGAGAAGGACAATGAGCATAAAAGTTGAGACTACTAACACCAGTACTCCTACTAACACTAAAGGCAGTAACGTCTATTAAGATTATTGCTTTTAATTGCTTCATTTACAAACTGTAATCAATGGTCAGCACTGAGCATTTCAGAGATACCTGGCATTACCAGGAAGTATCACAAATGATCTGACACTTTTACCCCCAAAACTGAAAACTTCAGATGCTAGCCTAGCAATGATAAATTCAGAAAAGAAAGATGAAGTTAAAAGCACTTCAGCTCAAAAGTTATTTTAAAAACCTGCAGTTTTTACAGAATTACTACATCTTAGAACAACACAGACAGCCTTAATAATACACAGAGTGAAAGATTTAAACATTATTTTTGATACACAATTAGGCCTTAGAAAATGAACATTCAGACTAATACAGCTGATTGAGAGGAAAAATAAACTATAGCAGTCAATACATGAGAATAAAATCTAGGGAGCTGTGATGAATTGAAAAAGCAAATAAATGAAGACATAAAACCAAACAAATTCCTGAAGTATGTCTAAAGCAAGTAAACAAAGAATCTGCTGGCAACAAAAAAGAGCAAGGGGATAAGGCCCACTTACAGAAGCAATATGAGTGTCTTAAATAAGTTCTCAAGGAAAAATCTTACACCAATACTTATCCTGATCCCACGGCTATTTTCAAGTAACTGAGATGAGGCATTTCCAGGAACTAGGAGATCAAAAAAGATACTAAAGTTAAAGAGAAATGCATCAACAGGGTAGTCTGGAAAAAAAAAATTTGTGGCAAAGCTCATATTCAAGTGGATGAACTCTTCAAAATTCCACTGTAAAACAGTGGCATCACAACACACACAAACATCACCAAGTTGCTCTCCTCACTCCATACAGGCACCATCCTTTAGCCCATCTGTACACTTATGCTCCATACCATTACTTTTTTTCACAACACAAAATAAAATTCTCTCATAAGCATTGGCATAAATCCCCCCCTGTACCTCTCCCTTGTTCTAAGGCCTTCCTGGGTCTCCAAAAACTCACCATCTGATGCACCAAATATGCAGCGTGAGGTCATTTGGGCTGAGATACCTGGGAGTTAATTCTCCTTCAGAATGTTGATTTGTATAATGTATTATTACATGAGAACATCTCACATTTCAATACATGCACTGTATAATAAAGATCATTTATGTAAGTTTGTGATATCTCTGAGGCTTTGCCATCTTTGTGTAGGCCATTTTCAGCCACTGAAGACAATATCAAATGCAATCTGAATAGAATTGGGGTTTTTTCATAAAACCATTTTAGACATGTTTTTAAAATAAGAAAACATACTATTGGCACAACTAGTGCTTCTGTGTTTCCTTGGCAACATCTTTATAAGTACTCATTATGGGGAAAAACCTCACAGCTCTAATCTCTATGGCTTTTAATATCTTTTCTACACAGAACAATCACTGTTTGAGACTATATTTTCACATATGTTCACATATGTTTTAAATGGAGTAAGATGAGACTGAAATGAAAAGCCACCCTGCCCTCTCCTGTATCTCGTTTCCATCCCTGAACTGCTGCTCACTCCATGCAGGAAGATGTTTCTGTGGACTTAAACTGAATAGGCCTAAACTTATGCAGTTGCCCAGCCTGGATGGAGGGAAAATGGGATGACCCCTTAAGCTGCCATGCTGGGTTACTGTGTGCATAGAATGATTGCAGAATTGCAGGATAAGAGTCTGCCCTAACACAGAGGTCACGTCAGGACCAAACATAAGAGAAAGATATCCCACCACTACTATGATTTTAGACCTTCAAAGGAGACCAAAAATCATAACTGCCCTTATATTGGGCTCTTTTCCATCACCACAATGTGGGAAAACACCATTTCATTATATCCTTGTTTCTGGTCCTGGTAGTTTTCAAAAACTTAGAGCAGCCAGCTATGACTGAAGAACTGGCTGTAGCCCAATGTATACCTCAAATTATCATCCTGTTTGAGAAAGGTGAAGGAAGCCATTACCTAACAGGCTGTCTATTTGTCCTATTTGTTTTAAATGGTATTGTCTGGAGGTGTTCAGAATTTTTAACACAGTAACTTTTTCCCAGGGAGATGCAGATGAGAAAGCCAAGGAGCTACTAAACCATGAGATATTAAATGTAATTCACAGCTGCACCCTCCCCATTCTCCAACCCACAAGACAGACCTTTCACATAGTCTTTAGGCTTCACTTGTGGAACAAGGCTGGTCAAGATTTACTGGTAATTTCCCAGGGAGCTTATTTCTTCAAAGGTGACAGCAAAACTGCTCATGAGAACAATGCATTTCGTGGCAAGATGTTTCCATAGATGCTTTCCTCTAAAAGGAAAGGATTGTATCTATGTAACATTTACATAGATACACTTCTGCTGAAAATAGCATTTGCTGCACTTCAGCTGGTAACTAACACACTGCCTGCTCTGCAGCAGCAAGGCACCACTTACAATCTCTTCAGAAACTTACTTAATAAGCATTTCACTATTCTATATCAATAAAAAGCAAACAATCAGGTTAAAAACTGAAGAAAACCTTGTAGCACACAATTCCATGTGTTTGGGAATTGCCTGTTACATTCTGTTAAGACAGCTATTTAGAGTAGCAATTGGTCACATCTCACATAGAGGCATCTGTTTTTCTCTCTAAGTTCATTGAAAAAAAATTCAGCATGCCAAGAAACCAACTTCTTGTGAAGTTATTCTGCCACCTGCTGTTGCATTTATGGACATACTCGATATTTTAATCCAAATATTTTCAATTTGAAAAACCAATAAAAAAGGGAGATACTTCCTCACTGGAGAAGAACTGATTACTAATTATGAACCATTAATATATTAGACTCTTTTCCTCTTGTTGATTTCTCAAGTATGTGACCCAAAATATGCTTATCACCAAGACAGAGGGGATCAGGGGTTAGGTGGAGAGCCTGGTACAAGGAAAAAGCCCATGGTTAAAAAAAAGGAAAAAAAAAGAGAGAGAGAGAAAGAAAGAAAAAAATGTAAGGAAGGAAAGAATTACAAAACCTCATAAACCAAAGTATTTTCATGAGTGTCATAAAATTCACACAGGAATAATTGTCTAAAAGCCTTCTAATCCTAAACACTGCTGGATTACTGTATCAAATCAAAGACCAGGTTAAATGAAATACTGAAATTCACCAGTTTACACTCAGTGTCTGAGCGAGGGAGAAATTAGAGCAAGTGGTGTTCTAAAGGTAACTCCTCTTACACCTTCAGTTCTACCAGTAATACAGCTGATGGTTTAGCAAACTTGACAAAGTCCTGTTCCAATCAGCCAGTGACAAGAAGGTGGCCATCCCAAGGGGCAGTACCTCCACTTACCCTCAGGATATCACTGACAAGTGCCACCCCCTCATGTCTGGCCATGCACAAGACCTTTTCACAGAACTAGAGTGCCTGCATACACTATCCTTACGTTGTCCATTGCTTTGCACAGGAAGAGTCTGGGGAAAGGACTGAAAAACGATGGGGCACCCAAAAGAACTGCAGAGGGAAATCGGACAGATTTACTTGTTACTTGCCGAAAGAGTTACAGAGTTACTTGCCGAAAAATGATCCACTCACTTGAAAAATGCATTTGGGTTTTTAATTCTTGTAATTAATGAAAGATAAAACTGTGGATGTAACCCAAACTGCCCAACAAAAAAAAACAAAAAAAATCCCTGACCAGAGAAGGAAACTCTGACTCCACAAAACAAATATCCATGCAACACATCCCTACTCTGTCCTACAAAGGGCTCCTCCTAGTAACGGGACAAGAGAGCTGCCTCTCATCCAAACAGATTGGACTAAACTTGCTTAGCTCATGAGACCAGAGGGGGATCACAAGACAGCAGGTTAACCACTCTTTGTATTAAACATATCTACATGGGCTGCTCTTCATTCACAGCACAGCTAAAAGCTTGCTCAGCTTGGGCAGCTGCCCACTGCCATTTACAATGAATATTCAGTTGTTCCTTCAGGCTCTTTATCCCTTTGATATCCCATTGCCTGTTACACATTAGGCAGGAGTACAATCCCTGTTTGCAAGCAGTACCTGCATGGCAGCTTCACACTCTTTCAAATGAAGCCTTCCAGCAATTTTTGTTTTGCCCCCTGGTCAAGTACAGGAATTAGCTCTGCACTCCACCACTGGTTCTTCTCAGGGAAGTGCTCCAGAAGCCCTTGAATGAAAGAGCATCTCACCTGCTGCAAGGAACCCCACGCAGCTGTGCTCTCTCCACCGTGGTGGGAAAGGGGCTAAAGACTTAACTGGCTGAGTTAGATGAGCTCAGCAGTGGTTTTGTCTCTTGCTTACCTGATTTCTAGTAGATTTGTCTCATTGCTCCGCCCAGCGAGCAGAGTTGCAACATTAATTACTGCTTTTCATTTCCAAGTGAAATTCTATTTCTAATTTGCATGTCATGGGAAGGAGACTTTAACCAGATCTTGAGGTATTTATATAAACCCATCAACTTCCACCTCTGTCTGTGTCAAGTAATTTATATATGCTAAGCATTATTAGCTCTAGTTTTTGAAGCAGAATGGCAAAAGTGACTAAGAGATAAGCAAGAAAAACCTGTAGCAGATCTAGTTCCTAATACAGATCTTGGCCTGTCTTTCCCCTGTAATGAATACTAAATAAACCTGCAAAATAGCACATTCATGCATAAAAATCAAGTTTTTTGAAAAAGTGTTTTTACTAGCTCTGGTTTCAGAGTTCTGTTTTCTGTACTAAAATGGAAGGTCATTCTGTACAAACTCAGTATTTTTTCCTGCTCCTGAATTTTGTTCTCCTTTGCTGCATGTGTATATGTAGTTGCTACATTAAGGATTTATGCAGATGTGTTATCTTTTACAGTAAGCTAATTCCTTTGTTTGTGCCACAGATGGAAGCCAACTAGCATTTCTTCCAGCCATTGCATTCTAACATGATGAATCCCTTTTTTCCCCCATAAGATATTTTCCCATAGGAATTTCCATAAGGAATGTTATTCCTTGCAGTGCCCTGTTCATATAATTCTTGTCCCTTTCAACAAGGCAGATAATTAAGTACTTTTCCCCTGAAGTCAGATTATCTATTGATAAAACAAGATGTACTACCAAGGCCACACCCTATGATTTGATTAATTTTTTCTCTGACCTCTTTTTAATTGCACTTGAGACTTCAGTTTCGTAAGGAAACACACCTAGATGGTGCACAAAAAGAGAGGTCAAGCAGATGACATCTCGAGCTGTATCATGGCTGGACTGTGCATATCCCCTACAGTGATTTAAAACATTTTCTTGCATTTGATAGTGCAGAAGTTACATATGACAGACTCTTATCAAAGGAAAGGCATTTTTGACACAGCCCTCATTCAACTGCATGTTAATAAATGACCACCAGAAGGAAGACAAAAGAAAATCCAATCCAACTGTCCATTACTGAGTCAAATAAAATCCATAGCACAGCTGCAGTAGGAAGAAAATCATGATTCCCCCACCTCTCCTTTGATTTAGCTTCAAAGTCCAGAAGAAATGTTTCCTTTAAGATCTCTTACTTATTAGGTTATTAATTCTTTTATATATATACAAAGAGATTCTAAAGAAGATGGAGCAGCAGAAGTGCTGTTGGTCCAGTGCATTAAGAACTATCCAAAGACCATATAGAATCTACTGCAGAATTACTTATACACTGAAAAATTGCATTATGCTGTATCAAGTACCATACACTGTCAAGAAATTATTTATACTGCCCCTAAACTTCATGCATTGCTGTGACTAAGAATGACTCATTAAACTACAATACAGTGTAATACATATAAAAGGAAAAGCAAAAGTCCTTTTGTCAAATCAAATATGAAGATTATTTTAGGGAAGAAAACAGGGATGCTCTTTGAGGATTTAATTGGAACACCCAGGTCTTGATGCAAAAAAGGCAGAGTGCTTTGGTGAGCACAAGATGTTGAAACCATGGGTTTGCATCCCATGGATCATGTACCCTTTCCAGCAGTAATCTTTTACTCCAGGACATGGGCTCAGGCCTGACTGAGAGGGAAGAACACCTCTAATCAAAAACTGCCAGCAACAGCCCCTGAGCACAGGTTTGTTACCCATACACCCACCCTGCACAGGGGAGCAGTCGCCCATCCAATTTACTGTCCAGACTCAACCTTGCTTCATTTGCAAATTGTGACAAAAATCACAGCCTGAGGTGGTGTAGCTACATAACCTGTACATTATGCACCTTTCATTAAAGAAAGTGTAAATGCAGTAGCCTATTAATAAATACATCTTGCAGGGCCTCAAAAATGTGAAAACAAACAAACATTTAATAATACATATAAAAAGGCTTTTCAATTAACATCCTGTTTTGAATATGTGGCTGATCCACAGTAGCCTCTGGCAACAGTCTGCCAACATCTCAGCCCAGCATGCTTGGATACTTCTGGCAGTGCTTCCATTCCTCTACACATTAACAACAAGCCAATTTATTATCCAGCTTACCTGATACATAGTGCAATGCAGCCAGGACCTCAAGCTATTTCCTTGAGATTGAATAAGTCAAGACATGAAACTGATTAATCAAAATGAAGAGGTTTAAAAGCTGCAAGAAAATTGCCCTAAGTCTCTGTAAGGCAAGGATTGCACCACTTGGAAAGCTGGGGCTTTCCACAGACTGATAATCCTGGGGTGCTTTGCTATTTCTCTCTCAACATTGTGGTAAGAGCAGCATACAGATAGACAATGGCTATTTATCTCTGATGCTACATTCAGCCTGAGACATCTACAGGGCACATCTACATGACCTTTTGTAGGCAAACACCATCCTGCTGTGCCTGTGGTCCAAGCAGAATGGAAAACATGCTAGTGCAATGCCAAGATCAGCTAACACACAGAACATCTTGTCAGGCTTCAAAGCAAACCCACATTTACCTGCAACCCTCGATACTGACATGGTATGGGGGGAAATGGCAGGTGAATGCTGTAAATGAGACATGTTTACACTTGCTACAATAAAGAGGCACCTCGCACCAGACTCTACTGGCCAGCTAAGAAGAAAATATAAGCAGCTAGGGAAGGTGCTGGTACCTGACTCCTGAGCCTACTGGAGCCTCAAGGTAATTAAAGCACAGACATAGCCAGTATCAAAACCAAAAAGGATGCTAATCATCATTCTAGTGCTCATCCATGCAGACCACACGGCAGTATTTTAAGTATGAATGCTCTAAGAGAGATGTGTGGCAGTCAAATGATGATAGATTTTACACTTAGTTTCTGTGTCTTAAACTGCAGAGGTGCCATGGTGCGTTGCATTATTTAAAGGGAAGAGGAAGAGACAAAGTCAACAGTTTTGAGGGCTGTCTCTCACTACTCTTCTGTGAAAACACGTACGAAACAAAGCAACACACATAAGACACAAGTAAATAAAACTCAAAAGAATTTGCTTCCCCTCAAAAGAACATTCTCTTTGCTATAATAATAAGCTTGCAATGCTCAAAACTCTTACTTAAAATTCCTCTCATTTTATCTTTTGCATATTTATCTATTTTTTAATATACATATTAATGTTAAAAACAATTTTCGTATGTATAGACACATATATACTTTATATATGGAATTTCTTCCATTTCTTCTTTTAGACAAAATGTATTGTTCCCAAATGCTGCCATTGTTATAGTCTTAGACAAAAAGAGCTTTATCACAGAGATTAATTACAGCAGGGACAGGGCAAAATAATCTTTTTCCATGCTACCTTATCACAGAGCTCCTAAACTACCCCTGGCCAAATTTCTCCTCTGTAAACATTAAATCATCAAGTGCTGAATAAATGATGGTGTTTGTAACTTTTGCCAAAGGTGTACAACAAATTTCACACACATGAAAGAACAACTAGATGACTGTAATTTCTGGGCACCTATCACCTGGCAATAACCAGAGGAATATAGTTTACTATGTTTTGGCTGAGTGAACAGTCACTGATAAGTCTCTTAATTTAAACTTTGGAAAATGAAATGTTTTTCTTGTTTACTCTTTGCTTCCTCGTTGAATCCTTCAAATTAGCTGGAGTTGCAGTAGTCCTGTTTACCCAGCAAATCTCCTTACAATTGCATTTGAAATGGCCAGGAATCATCATCTTATAGAAATCCAAGATAGTACCTCCTAAAGACATTTCAGGATCACCCTTCACAGCCTCACAAAAGGTAGGAGGCACTCAGACTCAAAAGTAGATTGGGAATATGTTTTGGCGTATGGAACCTACCATCCATAACACTGAACAAAGGATCACTCCTAAACAAAGTGACACTCAGGGTTTGTGACTTGATCAAGTCACCTACTAACGGGAAAACATCAGTGGTGATGATTTTATTTAAACTGGGCCTTAAACCTTTCTCTTTAACAGCTGACCCCCATGAAAGAGTCTGCTTAGAGACTCAAGGAAGGCTGAATTTATAATGTAGGAGCTCCTGGCAGTTTTCATCACCTCAAATTACGCAGTGATTTCAATCAGTGCAGAGGACCTAGAAGGATGAATTCTGTGCTGGTCTGTTGGCTTTGACTTCCCTCACAAGCTCCTGACACATAATCAAAAGTGAGAAATTTCTCTTTTTCCAAGATGACTTTAAATTAAGCAAAGCACAATCCCATCTCCTCTCCCCATTAATGCACACATAACTTATATCTTGTATTTTGGAGAGCAGGGTGATATGAGTCACTAATTCCTTTCAAATTTTTCTCTATGAACACACACAAGACACACAGGAGAAGCTTTAAGGTGTCCTGTGTACCTTGAAACTTCTGTTTAGTTTCAGGCAATCCTTCCAGACACAAATGAAAGCCAGCTTTAGATCAGGATAGATGATCTTAGCAAAGGCAACACTTACAAGAAGCAGCAGCCAGCCAACAGTCTGATGTCACCTTTTACCAGAGGTTCCTTCCCCCAAAGCAAAGGAGAGGATTGCTTCCAAGCTTGGCTGGACTCAACACCAATTACAGGTTTATTAACTGCAAAAGTACTCTGAACTAATTAAAGGCAACTTTTACTGTAACTATTTCTATCAGGCAAAGATATTTCAAAGTTTATCTGCATTTTAAACAGCTCCAGAGGACATCACTCAAGTTCCTTCTATTTAGAAGTGATGATGAGACTAGCATAGCAACTATAATTATCAAATGGGCTTTTTATAAGGCAAGTGAGACTAGCAAAAACTTACCATGTGAATGTGCACACACTCCACCTCCTCCTTTGGGGAGCATTTCAGAGCTTTGCTTTCAAGCTCATAAGACTACATGGACACAGACATCCCCACAGTGTTAGAAACTGTGAAGCTGCCACAGAGGTAAGGAAAAAGGACATATTATTCTTTACAGAAGGTCTCCAAAAATCTCAGGTCAGTGTGAGCTTATCACATTGCTCTTTTCTCCATTCCTCCAACAAACAAAAATCCTTTGTTTACAACAGTTAAGACAACAATAATAGTAGAGGAAATTATTCTTTGAAATAATTTCAAAATTTCCCTTCTTTTCATCTAGTTTTGGCAAGCATCAGGAGATTTGAAAGACATACTCAACTCTCCCCCAAGAAATGTGAATCTCAAAAATTAGGGTGACTGAAATGTGTAAGGTTTCTAATGCACCAGGTTTGTGTTAACTCTGCTTCTCTATGTTTTCTAGTTGCAAAGCAAAAATATCAAGTTCTTGCCAGAGAGCATGATTTAAAAAGACCTAAAGCATGGACTTTAACCATATGTTAAGAGAGACTGAATTGAAAATGTAAGTCTTCCTGGATCAGCATTATTGTCTGCTGAAATGATCTTATCCAGCAAGATTTCAGTCCTATTTTAGGCATTTTGTTCACCTTGCACAGAAGTTGTACTCTGATGAATTTGTATATATTTGTAGTCAATTCACACTCATATATTATTACTAACAAAGTGACATATTTGTGGCAAATTCTCAAAATGCATTTCTCAGATCCACTTCTTTCAATAGATTTTTTATATAGCAACAGAAATATGTCCTTTTACTGGAGGCCTGCAAAGATTTTTTTGGGGGAATTTTTATTTGCTAGAACTCAGCCTGGGACATTAGAATGTAACATTATAATGCAGTGTTCCTTTAGGAAAGATGATTAACCAAACCTAACACCATATTTATGCAAACTCAGATAAGGACAACGAAACCTCATACCTCAGAATATAAACAATTGCCACAGTTGTCAAGGAAGTATTTGTCTACTCACCCCTTGACTGCAAGGACAAGGTGAGTAAGGCAGGAGAGGAGGTTGTGCCTTATTCTGAGCTACACAGAATAAATAAGACAGACAGAAGTGCTGTATTAAATCTTATGTTCCTTAGTCTTTGCCATCTGGCAAGTGATCCATGGCTCATGTGAAATGAGTGGGTGGTCATGGTCTGGTTTGTACTAGACATTTCTTGGGATCACAGAAAAAGAAAACAAAACACTGCAGTTGGCACCAACCACTGCTCTTGTTAGCAGCTTTCAGCAGGCGAAGGACCAAACAAAACTGAAGCCCAAACCTCTCCCTCCTACAGAACGGGTCACAATTTCAAAAGTCGATAAAAGCAAGTTTGTAGAAGAGAGAGGGAAAGTTTGCAATGCCTCTGGGTCTGTCGTTCTGTTAGAGGTAAAGAAAGCAGAGATTTCAGCCCTTGGGACACTCATTGACTTTACCATCCCCACTCTGATAATTCACCCTTCTGTGAGTATCAGCTCTGGAACTTCAAAGAGCACATGAAACTTATAGCATTGGTTTCTTTTTCTGGGTAGATCTGATCCTAAAATCTTAAACTGACATTATATAAAGTTATTAGCTGAAAAAGAAAAATTCATGTTAGCATAACAGGCTCAACAGAGGGGTGAGTGAACAACTACATGCAGGACCCAAGCTAGGACACTGCTGCCAGCCTTAAATTAGTTCTAATAAGAGCTGTGAAATGTGAAAGGATTTTTTTTATAAAACTTTATTAACAGATGAACAACAATGCTTAACAGTAGGTTTTCTACATTGAGGAATTATGTTTCTAAGGTTACCCTGCTGAAAAAGAGCCAAATACTACAGCATTTACATTTTTTCACATTTAATACCTGCAGACTTTTCAAGAACAAATACCTTTAAAGGAAGCCATAAGGTGAAGGCAGACTTGCCTTTCCCTAACAGTCTGAAATGTTTTCATTCTGAACTCAGTTATAAAGGGTTCAGGACTGGATATCAGAATCATAGAATATCCTGAGCTGGAAGGAACCCATAAGGATCATCAAAGTCCAGTTCTTGGCACTACACAGAACACCCCAACAATCACACCCTGTGCCCGAGAGCATTATTCAAACACTTCCTGAGCTCTGTCAGGCTTGGTGCTGTGACCACTTCACTGGGGAGCCTGTTCCAGTGCTCAACGACCTTCTGGGTGAAAAATCTTTTCCTAAACCTCTCCTGACATAGCTTCACACCATTCCCTCAGGTCCTGTCACTGGTCACCAGAGAGGAGAGATCAGCACCTGCCCTGACAATTCCCCTCATGAGGATGCTGAAGACCAAAATGAGGTCTCCCCTCAGTCTCCTCCAGGCTGAACAGACCAAGAAGCCTCACATGGCTTCCCCTCCAGACCCTTCACCATCCTCCTGGCCCTCCTTTAGAGTCTCTAATTGCTTAACATCTTTTTTATATTGTGGTGCCCAAAAGTGCCCCCAGCACTGGAGGTGAGGCTGCCCCAGCTCAGAGCAGAGCAGGACAATCCCCTCCCTTGCCCGGCTGGTGATGCTGTGCCTGATGCCCCCCAGGGCAGGGTTGGCCCTCCTGGCACTCCTATTTAATTTGTAACCAACCAGGACCCCCCAGGTCCATTTTCATGGTGCCATCATATATTCCTTTTATTTCAAGGAACAATTATTTACCATATAGTCATACTGTGAAATGGCACCATTAGATATTTTTAATTCAATATACCAACTCACTGAGCAATTTTAAATCATGTATCAGCTGTGGCTGAGCAATAAAAGCAAATCTAACTCCTGTTTGCACAAATAGCATCAAAGCAATTACACAAAGGTAAGATGGACTGTACTCTGTTTCCCATTACAGGGAATGTATATTAAAATAACATTTATTTATTTACTTTTAAGAACTGGCTCAGTATCTTATAATTTTGCAATAAAGAATTTAGACAAATAATTTTGTGAGCTCTCAATGGCTTTCCTTTCACAAACCAAAACTTACACAGGAACACTAAGTATCTAGACAAAAATACTAATCTAACTAAATCTATATGAGGTTAATAAAAGAAAGAAAATTCATCAGGGAATCCGTCTGTTAAGGTCACATGCTTCAAAAGCTGCAGTTTTTCCTTTGAAGCTATTAATTCTAAAGGAGAGGTGAAAAATATATTGCTAATGTCCTGAGAGATAATATATTTCATTGAATTAAAGAAAGAAAAAATAGCATTCACATCTGCACTGGGTTTTTTTTCTGCTTGCAAAAATAGTTTCTAGTTTCTCTAAATCTCACTGGGCAAGATTAGATTTAATGACTGATCAGTCAGCCATGAGCCTAAACATTTTTAAAAGCAACTTATAAAGGAATACTACACAACTCAGTTTGTTATGACACGTACAACTTTTCTGAAGTCATCAGACTTAACTGCTGTACAATTTTTAACCAGTGGGCAAAGCAATGCAGATATCATAAAGCTTGGCAAGGTTCTGAAGAACAGGGGAAAAAAACCCACCAAAACAACACTGAAACCCCACTAAAAACAAAACCCCAGCAAGACCAAGCTGTTGAATCTCTGCCAATATACACATCCAGCAGTGCTCTGTGGAAGAAGGGTAGAGGAAGGTCACTGAACTGTTCTCTGCTGTCTGCCCTGTTCTGTGGGGCTTGATATCCCTTAAAGCATATGTGCATAAATTAAGGATGGGTATTTCTTTATTTTAACAAACCACACATGTTATCTGTGGTTGTTACAAACAGGGTAAGTCCAGGGTAATCATTGTCACCAGCTGGAAAGGGAGAGCACTTTCAAAACCTATTTTAGTATCTGAAGTTGCTCATGTAGTAGTTAAGGAAACTGCTTTGGATTAAAACACACAGCATGCCAAGAGCTGTTATACTGATATCTTAATTTCTAAAAGTCTTTCATTCCAAAAAAGAAAACTATACAACCTACTTCCATAGGCTTGCTGTAGGTTGGATTTCTACTAACTTTTTACATAAGTGTAATGAGATGCTGATGTCAAATGGAAGATCAACAGCACTTTTCTTTTGAAGGCAGAGAAAACATGAGCACCTTGTGAAGAGAGAGAATGGCACTGATTTTTCCAGTAAAGCTGTTCAATCAAAGACATTATGGAATTACAACCTAAAATAAATAGACATTTTATATTTTTTAACACCTGGATGTTATAAGATGACTCCTGAGTGTAAATGTAAGTTCTATAAAGTCACTGAAGTATAGCAACACCTGAGGTCAGAAGAAAGCTGTTTTTCAAGAGCATACGTGTTTCCCAACTGCTTATCACAAAACAGCAATACCTTTTATAGCAAGGACAATATAAGTAAAGAAAATTCAGCAATTTTAATGAGTAACAATCTGTGTAAAAAATCCCTAAAATAAATACTTAACCATAGCAACTAGTCTGGGCCTTGGCTTCACCCTTCTTCATAAAAACTGACTTTAAACCATGCAGTACTCTCTAAAACTATATTCCAAGATCTATTGTCCCATCATACTGTCCTACCAAGCATTTCTGTGGAGACTGCTCTTCCAGTGTCCCAGCCCCATTCACTCTCTCCTGGATTATTTGGCAAGTTCATAACCTGATACCCAGCAATGCTGGCACTTCAGAACTACTGTAGCACAAAGGAAGCTGCCATTGATTCTGAAAAGGATAGTGACAATTTGTAAGGAAAAAATTCCAAAAGAGAGAAAAAAGTTTTAATGACTGAAGAGATTGATGAAAGATTTAAAGAAGAAACTGCAGAGCTTCTTTAAATAACAAAGCCTAGGAGGAGGGACAATAGATAGTAAGAATGTAAAAAAACAAGATTATCAACAGTGAAATTATTTATTCTCCTACAATGAACTGTACTTTAGAGATTTATTTTATTGTTTATATTTGCCTCAGTTAAAACTGCTCAAAAACAACTGAGTAAAGTTTACCAGCTGGCTTTCATCAAAAAAATAAACAACAAACCAACACATGCCTCATGGTAACAGAGCATCAAGGTGAAGAAAAGCAATGACAAAAAATAAACAGTGGAGAGAGATCAGGAGATATTTAGGGCAGTGGACAACTCACATCTACTATGGAAGGACAGAGGATTAAGTTAACCCTGCCATAATTTGAGTCTGTGGTTCTAGATAAATAGGATTTAAAATGTAATGTATACAGTGCTATACTGGGCATGCTGACATACTCAACAGCTTCTCAAAGCTAATCATATCACATTGTATAAATGCTTGATTGGAATTTTGGAAATCAATAGGGAGAAGAAATATTTAGTAGCAGTTGAAATGTTTTCCTTGTCACTTTTTAATCACATTTTCTGTGAGGCACTGAAAATAAAATGATGGTTTCTTCTAGATCTTAGATCTTTCTACTTTGAAGAGGAAAATTTTTGTGGCATCTAGTTCACATAAATTATGAAATCCTTTATACTTAAGGCTGTAGCTCAACACCAACCCTCAGGCAAACCTATCTGTTTCCTAGGAAGTATCTGGTATTAAATATAAGGCATTTTCCTGGTATAGCTACAGAAACTGTTAAAAACAACTGCCAAAGCTGCAAAATCATTGAAACAATCAGGAAAAATTTGGAAAAGATAATCTGTATAGCAATTCTTCAGTTCATATCCATAGCTGTCTTGTAACACAATATAGGATTAATTACAATTTTTAAATAACTGCTTGTGTAATACATAAAAGTAGCAAGAACACTGTGCTAAATCAAACACTGTGCTCAAATCTAATACAAAACCAAAATGAGACAATGTGGTCTGCAGATTGTTCAGGCTGCTGCTAATCCCCTGTGGATTTTAATCAAGTAATCCCAATCCAGCAGCAGGTACTGATCCCTGGGTGTGGCCCAGAAGGCAGCTGTCTGGCCCAGAAACTGATTACAAGCATCTGCCTATATTAGGTGGATTCAAACTTACAAACTCCCACTTCAAAATGTTCTCCTAGTCAAAATATGACTTAAAATGTAATCCACTCTCTATGCCTTCCTGTTCATCTCTGACCCCTACTCCTCTTGAACATGCATCCATTTATATGTAAAAGTTAATTACAAAAATGTCCATTTGCACAGAATATCAGTCTGAACAGGATCTAGGACTGGTATTTCAAAACAGCACTCTAATGATTATAACCAGACTCTTCACTCTTGCCTCTCATGTCCACTTATGTCTGCAATAGTTCTTGCTCCTGCCACACAGACCCTCAGAGCTGTAGATCACCAGTATCATTTGTGTTTTGTTAGTGTCCATAAACACTATTTACAAATGAAGATTATGCTGCACATCCTACACTGTACAACCCCAAAGGAACAGACTGACAACACACTCGATCTGCCTATCCTGCTTCAAAAGACCTTCAGTGAACATTTATGCAGAGAGCTCCAATGCAATTCTGTCTACTGCGTGCTGTGGATAGGGAAGAACTTTCTCTTCACAGTTGGATCAGAGCAATGGTTTATCTAATCAAGCACTCTGTCCCTGATAGGGGCAGCAGGAGAGCACATGATACTTTAGAAGGTGGCTGAGCTATTCCTCTTAAACTTCCTACCAACTATAGCCATTAACCTAGGGATGTTGGAGGGCATCTCCAGCTATTCCCTTTAGAATCTTTTTATGGCATGTGTTTCTGAATATGCCTGATCTCATTTTCACCACCTGATTTCTGGACAGCGTTTTCTTTAGGTTTGGGGTTTTTTTTTTCATTTTCAATAATGGAAAGGAAAATCTTATCTTAAAGTTCTTCTGACAGTTACTTATGGAATTAGTATAAACATACTTTTCAGTCATCAGTAGCATAAGTCTTTTTCTATTTGTTGACTCTTCTATTTGTAGATTTCCAAACTACTCTTGGGTAAGACATAATTTGTCCCGTTCTCTAATTTAACACAGTTTCTACACTGCATGTAGAAACTTTATCTGTAATAAGATCAAGGAGCTACTGAACATTAGGTTTATGGCATTTCCTGAGTGACTGATGTTTAGAGACGGATGCCAGGATGAATATAGCAAAGCCAGAAAAACTAATATGGCGTAAGTTAGCCCTAAAGCTTAGCTGTTACATTAAAGTATAGTGTAGCTTTGGTACTAATTAATTCAATAAAATCACAAGTGGGCCTACATAACAAAGTGTCACTACTTCCAAAGGAAAAACTAAACCCCAAACACTGTGTAGACATACAGACTTTAATACATAGTGCACTATTTCTACATCAGCAACCCAGATTTTGGGTATCACACTCTGCAGCAGTTATAAGGTGTCTGTAGTCCCATCAGCCATCCTGGTGAAGCCATGTCTCAAATGCATGTTTGACATATCTAGCTATTACTGTTTACACTTCTACACATCTGCTTTTCCAAGCCACGCCCATTATTCATCAGCCTTACATACACACATTATGTTAAAGAAGAACTGCATAAATGCAACCCATCTGAAATACTCAGCCATCCATTCCTATGCAAAAAAATGACCACTTCCTTGTAGATAAAGACCAAAACACGTGGAGGGTAAAGCTCAAATTCACCTCACCTAAGTAGTTCAGTAAACCACATAGCCTCAGGATCTGTCCCTTCCCAGGGTTCCTTTAGAATTACAGGGAAAGAGATGCAAGGGAACATTATTTCTTGGAGGAAACAGAGATATTGGGGGCTACTGTGTAGTCATGTGAAGTCTGAAATAAAAAAGACGTGCAGCACAGACCCAGTACAACATCCTGATTCATTCACTCTCTCCCCCTCAGACTTGAGAAACGCATCAGAGTCTACAACAAAAAGTTACTTGTTAATGTTTACACTGCTCAAAGCTTCAATAGCATTGCTCATTTTCTTAGGCTAAACCACAGTAAATATCAGTTTCATGGACAAGGAAACTGCCACAAAATAAATAATTAAAAACAGCTAGAAGATGATTACTGCTTTGTGACTCCAACCCAGAAGCTTGAAACTTGAGTAGAATTCAATTTACTCGCTTTAATGAATTCCTCCTGCCATGCAGCTAATTTCACACATTTCCTCCTGCTCTGATTATTAAAAAGGAAAAGTAGCTAGTATAAACATCAAAGAGTGGCATTATTGCATTGTGTGACACCAGGGTGTTTTCCAAAGCTCCAGGTAAAAAACGACCAGTGAACTTTCTGTCCCCTTGGCAGAATGGGCACACAAAACAACACAATACACTCACAACCCAAAAGCTGTTATTTACATGTGATGAGGTTTGGGAAGCTGCGGCTCAGTGACACTGCACTACAACAACTGCAGGAGAGAAGTACTGTATGTCCAGACCACCCTTCACAGGAACACAGCTCTGCTCCTGCTTCAGTGACAAAAACATCACCTCATAACATTTTTTCCTTTATTTTCTAGCCCTTTGAAACTCTGCCTACACAGGCATATGTATCATAAATTCATACAATTCAATATTACTTCATGCTACTTCTAACAATAATGATGCTTCACCTTTATTTTTGTTATAGTATAGACTGCAGTGAGGCTTGCAGTCTCCCAAAAACAACAAATACCAGCAAGTTCTGCCACCAAAATAGTTGTGAACTGTTCTACTATTCATTTCACTCGTCCACTTCCTCCCAGGTCAAAACTGCTAATATGTAGTAATCAGTAATATGAACTGGTCCTGGATTACACAAGATTGACAAAAACAGAAACACTTTTTTGTACATTTATTCTTACATAAATCCCCCCAAAATACAATACTATACTGAGACTTAAAATCTCAACTTGGAAATTATTTCCTAGGCCAGCACCACAGAGAACTCCAGTGGCAAATAGTTCAGACCTTGAATTCCTTTCCTTCTAGAATACTTCATGCAATGCTATCAAGCAAAGAAGGTAGCTTTAACTGCAGAACAAACTTCCTAGGAGATTTAATTGGATTAAATCAATTTCTACATCAAAGTTTCATGACTTGTATCTGCCATTTCTAAGGATGAATGAAGAAAAGCCCTTCTAGCTCCAGCACTGAACAGAACCAGTGGCTCCAAAGGCCTCACTGCAAACACCACTCTGGAGCAGACTCCTCAGCAGGCTCTCATCCACATGTTCCAGGTACCACCCTGAGCTAATCACAGCTGTGTCCATCTGCACCCTTACATCTGACCTCTTTCATGCATCTGACCCAAGTCCACTTGAAGACCTTTGTGAGACGAGGTCAGGCTCCCAGTTCCTCTAGCTCCCAGATGCCCCCTCAGCCATACTTGCTGCAGGAGGATGTCCCAGAAGCTCCCAGAAGCTGGAGAGGAGCAGGTGGATGTGCAGCTAAAGGAAAGCACGAGCTGTAGGGCTGTGGTGCAGACTTCAAAGTGGCCATGCGGTACCGCGGCACTCGTGCTGGGGCAGCGCGCGGCTTTGCCCGCCTGAGGGCCGACCTCAGCACAGGGCACTCCAGCTGCCATCTGTACACAGACCTGCAGTACAGCTGGAAAACCACTGCTGTTGCAAGTGTGGGAAAGCCTCATGCCACTGGCTTGTGGGAAAGTCAGTCTACAGTCCACAGCCTAAAAACAACATTATCTAGTCAACAGCACACAGCATACATCTATCGCTCCAGTGTTCTCAGGGCTGCACAGCCAAAGGCTGGAGTTGCACAATCAAGATAACTTTTCTATTCCACCCTACTGTCAGATGCCTGCAACTTTTCATCTGGGGAAAAAAAAAAAATCAGTATTTTCTTAGCTACACCCTTGGAAGTCTCACTCTGCACTTAACAAGAGAAACTAAACAAGGAAATGTCAATCGCGATTCTCACTGGCATGAGACAAAGGGCTTCAGTCATACTGTAGGCCACATCCAACAAAATGGACAAAATGAAGGCAAATTAGAATAACTATCATTTACAACTTCACCAGCTGTTAACAGAGAGGAAAAACCAGCCCATTTTTCTACCAATAAAGCACTGTCTTCTCTGCAGTATGTTTTCCACTATACCAACCTAGTTGTTTTTAAAAGTTCCAAATATGGGAACTTTTGCCAGCTCCAAGGAAAATTTACCACATCCTTTCACTAGTACTTGGATCTTCAGCCAGTTACAGTCACACACACTGAACTGAGCCAGTAAGTCTTATGCTACATATGCTTCATCCAATACAACTTATTTCTAGACCTAATGCCATAAATCCATTTGAAAAGTGTTAAGTTAGAAGAAAATATTCGAAGAAAATTATTTCCATATACAAACATCTTTCTAAGAATCTCAAAGTCAGTTCATTAACTTCAAATAAAAATGGAAATCAGGAGATATTAAGGTAGCCATATGTCTTGTTTCAGCAAGTAGGAAACCTGCAAATAGACTGACCACTGCTATTATTTCAGAGTACACAGAAAACATAGGGCAAGCCTGCAAGCCTTATCTACCAATTACACTCTGGATTTTCAAACTCAAAGGTGGCAAAGTTTCAAGAGGCCATGACCATCCTTTCTTTATGATATATCAAGTGGGAAGAGAAGGAAAGGGAACACCATATGGATAAATCTGAAAGAATCATTCAATTAAGCTGTATCTGGAGGAAGTGGTAAATATCATGAAAATATTTCTAGTGAAGGCCAAGTGAATCATCAACAATTTAAACAAAAATTTTTCTAGAAAAGCATCACATTGGTATTGTTTTTATGCTTGGAAATGCTTCCCAGAACAAAGAGATTTTGTCACTGGTCTTTTTTCCTTTCTTAGTGGAAGCTTTTTGTGGAGGAAAAGAGAAAAAAGACGTGAAAGTATATACAGAAATGAAACATCTACTGGGTTTTTTTTTGTTCTCACCAGTTTAGAAATATACAAGAAGAAAAAGGCAGCTTTTTCTTTCAGAAGTTCCAATGTGAAAGACTTTGGAATCAACACAATTTACAGCTGTGCAGAACGAACTGGATCTTAAGGACTCTACCAATAAAAAAACTGTAAATCATTTTTGAAGTTGCCGTTGAGACAATATTCTGCTTCTGTCCACACTTAAACAGACTTAGTGCTTTCAAAAAAAATTGAAGCTTTGCTTCTTTCTTTAAAGGTTGGCTGACTTTGCCCCTCTCTGCAAAGTTGATGTGTAACTAGGCTGATCCTCCTTCCCACCCAGTAGTCACAGATGCAGTGGAAGACAGAAATCTCTTCAAGCACAAAACTCAGTTTCAAAGTTCTCAGTCTTTACCACAAGTCTCTTAGTTGCAGTAAAGCCACAAGTGTTTTACCAGATCTAGCTACAGTGAAAACAACTCAATGGATATAAATATCATCACACATTTGCAGACACTGGGCAGAACCCACAAATCTTTTTTTCTGGACAGCAGCCAGTGGGAGTTTCAGAGCCTCTAAGGCTTTGCAAAAGGAAACAATTTAGCCTCCTATAACAAATGTGCTGTCCCTAAAGAATTGTGTCATGGAAATCAGAGCACATAGAAACAGGATTTTAAAAAATAATATGCTACAGTCCTAACCAGCTTTCCAAACAATCCCTTAAATGTAATTTTATACTGGGAAGTTATATTAAATGTAGAGAATTATTTCTCTCTTCACATCATCAAGTAAAGTAGGTGTGCTTCTCAGAATCTAAAAGCTACTTCTTGGAAAAGATGGCTTGTCCCCTCTTGAGCCTAGCTGTATCTTAAAACAACTGTTTCTACCGGAAAACCAAATGGATAAGTGACAAGAGACGGTTCCATCGTTTTTTTCCTTGATGATTCCTGCCTAATACACCCAATTTACAAATCCATGTGTCAGGTGGCCTTTCTTAATATTATCAGGCTGTAAATTTTACATGGAGTCGTATCTCTGACATCCCACCAGTAATGAAACAGTTTTTCATTTGAAAATGAAACATTTAATTAATGAAAGAGAAATAGTCTAAATTTGCTGTTTTCTTCAAGGTGTCCTTGTCCCCCTGAACCACTCTACACAAAAACTTATTTCTGTAAGCAGAACGAGCACATCTGATTTCCAAAACAATAAGTAAACTAAAATCAGTTTTAGTCAATTTTCTGGCCAAACCAACACTTTAAACACATCCCCTCCCAGGGAAAGAAAAAGGCAGGAAACAAAAGAAGAAAAGGCATCAATGCTGTTAGTTGAGTTAAATGGTTCTAATGAAGCTCCCATTCATGTTACAGTCATATGTATCAGCTAAAATTTTACTTATCTATTTCCCACATTGTCATTGGCTGAAGAGCTTTGCTCTGGCACACACATTCACTGAACAAGCTGAAGGGGTGTTACAAACAACAAAGAACACACTGAAGTACCACTCGCCTCATGCATTTCCATACACAACAGTTAGTACTGGACAAGCAAAGACATCAAATCCATTTGCTGGCTGGTCATGCTTATCCATCACTAACATTTACAGGCACAAGCCTGTGAGCTGTGTGACCCTTCTCCTACAACACCAACTGACCCAATTCCACAGCCCTGAGGAGTATTTTGCATGCCAAATAGTTACCTTACACAGAAGCTTATAGAGAGTACCCACAGTTAGTTTTAACGCTTGAATAAGGCACTACAAAAGGGCACTTCAGAATCAGACTCTGAATAAGCTAAAAATTAATAGAAGAAACAATTCATCTCCTGAGAACATCTGTTTAATTGTGCAGGTTTGAAGCAAGGCTGAGACCAATCCTCTACATAAAGATGGACTTTGCTGTTTTCTACTTCAACTTCTATCTTATGAAACAACTTCAAAAAACTTAAATGAATAGCCTATAAATATTGTTTTAACTTTCCCCTCTGTAACACAAACACCTGTTTTTGATCCTGTTCACACTTCCATTCATGCATGAAGTGTATGTACAAAGGGGGTTATTGTGTCATTGAGTAAATGAGCACTGAAATCAAACCAAAACCCCCAATATTAGATTTTTCCGTTCCCTGTGCAAAGGCAGTGAGTTTTTTCTAGCTAACCCTACACATACATCTTAGTACTGAATTGCAAAATAATAGTTATTTGCAAATCATTACTTCCCCCAGGATGAAAACTCTACCTCCTAATGGCAAGAAACACTGAACATATGGACTGGATTAGAGATCTGCTATTTGAGAAGCCAAAAAGACAGAATTTCACTTGTTGGCCTGCTCCACCTTTCTGCTCCCAGTGCTCTCTTATTTAACAGACTAAATGTACAGGACAATGTTCTTAAATGTTAATGACAATTAATACCTACCAAAAAGCACAAGCCAGATCTTTTATTCAGTAAAGATAAAAGTTTTATGTTTATATCTCTGACAGTGAAGGTTGTATATGATTTGGTTACGGGAGACTCAATGAAAACTTCTTATAATCTGCATTACTGCACTTCAGTGCAGATTTCTTCCCAGAAATACCCACTCTACCCTGCAAGTATCTGGTCCTAATGGACTGTCACAGAGGGCATTAGGCACTTCTGCACCAGCACTGTACCACAGCCTCTTGCCTGGCTGACACTGTGGTCTCTTTGGGCCCTGCTGAGTGAAAAACTATGTTTATACAGTGATAGCATCTATCCTGATGTGTTCCCACTTCTCTCTATTGTTCCTTACTCTCAATTTATTGTGGAAGTGACAGGGACATGAGAGCCACAGTATGCCTACATCTCTTGTGGCAATTTGTTTTACCATTTCAGGCTTAGGAATGTCTGTGCTGGTTTCAGCTGGATTAGAGTTTATTTTCTTCACAGTGGCTAGCACAGGACTATGTTTTGGATTTGTGCTGAACAGAGAGTTAATAACATAGAGCTGTTTTTGTTATTGCTGAGCAGGGCTTACACAGAGCCAAGGCCTTTTCTGCTTTCCATACAGCCACACTGGTGAGGAGGCTGGGGGTGCATGGGCGGTTGAGAGGTGACACAGGGCAGGTGACCCCAACTGACCAAAGGGACATTCCAGACCATATGACATCAGACTCAGTACATAAAGCTGGGGGAAGAAGGAAGAGGGAGGGACATTTGGAGTGATGGTGTTTGTCTTCCCAAGTCACCATTACAGGGGATGGGGCCCTGCTCCCCTGGAGATGGCTGAACAGCTGCCTGCCCATGGGAAGCACTGAATTCATTCCTTGTTTTGCTTTGCTTTGCTGGTGTGCACAGCTTTTGCTTTCCCCATTAAACTGTCTTTATCTCAGTCCAGGGGTTTTCTGGCTTTTACCCTTCTGATTCTCTCCCTGATCCCACTGGTTGGGGGGTGAGCAAGTGCTGTGTGGGGTTTGGCTGCTGGCTGGGGTTAAGCATGACAGTGTCTTACACAGAAGTATGTATAAAGAATATCTCCTAAACATCAGCTAATACAAACAGTACTACTCTCAAATAGATTATGTCTAAAAAATACCAAACCCACCTTACATAAAGAACAGAGTAAGTCACATGAAACAGGTGCTGGTAACAGCATCCAGTACTTTACTGACATGATCATCATTTATATCACAACATATCACAAGGATATCACAAGGATAAAAAAATGTAAGTGTAAAGCAGGAGAGCATAATAAGGTAGCTGTTCCACATGACAGAAGCAACTTGTGGATGCAGCTCCAATGGGCAACTCCTACTGTGTTTGATCTCCATTATTTTCTAAATTGAAAGGTTCACATTTATTCTTTTAAGCATGATAAACCCATAGTTTTATTGCCATACTTAACACAGTACAGAGCTACTCAGCTAATATATTCATGTTACACTACAATATACTCTTTTACTAGACCTTAACACTGCTTGTTAGACTGTATCTTAGAGGTCCCAAATACGTTTTGTACCGAGGTCATGAAGTGAGTGACAGTAAAAGCAAGGGAGAGTAGAGGACACCCCCAATACAAGAAAACATAAGTTCAGGAAAGCTAGCTAAAGAAAAAAAAACCTGTTCAGGAAACTTACTCCCTTTCAGAGACAATGAAACTTAAGTAAGAGTATCACAAATCTGTAGAAGTAAACAAAGAGCTGGAAGCAACTAAGAAGGTACCAATAAATTTCTTAAGCTCTTCTTTGCTGGCAAAACAGAAAGCAAAATTAATAAAACAAAAATATACACTCTTTGCAAATTCGGAACAGCCTAACTAGGATTCCTGTAACTCACAAGTACCAGGAGAAACTAAGTCTCCTTTCTGCTTTTAAAAGAAAACAAGCTCTCCTTCATACCCTAATGGGAAACAGTAAGGGAAGATGTTAATACCTTTTTCACCAGTAAGTTTTGTAATTGTGCAACTAATGGTTTTGGTTCTAAGTGCAAGAAACATCAGTCAGGAAAGCTTTGCTTCCAAAACCTCTTCTCTGACACGTTACTGCCAGAAACTGTGCTGGCTTTCTCAGACAGACTGCATCATGCTTACATTAATTTGAGTAAGTATGAAAAGTACTACTCTCAGACATTTCTTGAAGGATCACTTTAATAACTTCCTTTAATTTAAATACATTGTTTGTGGGTTTTCCCATAACTGCAGCCTAACCCTCTCAATATTGTATGCAATACCTTTTTCCTTCTTCCTTTTTCTTTTTGTTTTTTTTTTTTGTCTGCCTACCACCATAAAAACAGTTTCAGGATTAAAACCACAATCAAGCTCTGTCTACGTGCCACAAGAGAAAAGCAACATGGCCACCTGATCAAGATTCGAAAGATCACACACATGAAAGTAGTTAGAGTGGTTAATCTGCTACTACACCTACAGTAACTGGGTGTAGCTGTGTGTGCCCTTTCTAACAATGTCAAGGTTGTACTCATTTAGCCAGGACACATGAAAAGACAAACACTTTCTGGGAGTGAAACCTACCTCAGTCTATTTAGACCACGTGAGTTCTCAACAATGATTCAGAGCAGGAGAAGGCTGAGGTCACTCCGCAGCCAGACGTGAGGACTTAGGATTAAAACATTTTAACTCCCTGTGAGTTGGGTTGCTTTTGTTTTGAAGCAGTGCCTCTGGCAAGCAGAAAGCAGCAATTCATTTAGTGTAATAGAAAAGAATTTGATTTCTAACCTTAACAGACCTTTTTCTTCAAGAGGCAGTTACTCAGAACAAATGAACATTAAAGCTGATTCAACTGGACCTGGAACAGACAATGCTCTCAAAAAAGCTCAGCTTCTGGAGGCTTAAGGGTTTTTTTACTTATTATTTCAATTAAAGGACATCACTTTACCATTTACTTATTCACAGATGTCTCTAAAAATTGATCTGCATAAAAGCAATTTTGGGTTCTAAGAGATATTTAAGACACTTAAGTGTAAGAAAAGTTCCTACATTGACCATCCCACCACATGCTTATCTAAGCTAGATGTAGAAAGTTGATGTGGGAGTGGAAAGCAATAGAAAAAGCAATACAATTTGCAGTTAATATTAAATCAATGTTTCCATTTCATATCTTCTATGAATATCAACTGGGCACTGCACATTAAGATATATAGAATCAGATACACACAAAATATTGATAATTATTGCATAGAAAATACTAGAAAACAGCAATACTGAAACACAAAATTGTGATGCACAGTTTTATCCCACTTTAACACTACTAATTTTTATTAAAATGTGTATTCAGAGATAAAACCAGGTTTTTTCTATGAAAAAAAATGAAGCTTTTTTCAGTACTACTGCATTTCTCCTGTATTGTTTCTTTTCTTCTAGTACTGCTAGTACATATTATGTGCACTGCTGAACAGCTGTATTTCATATTTCAGCAATCCTGAGAGAAAAAAAGTAAGTGCTCTCCAAGTGTGCTTTGGTTTCCTCATGATGTAATGGCCTACAGATTAACCATTAATAATTTTCAGAGTAATATGTTGAGTCAATCTTTACTACTTTAAACAAACACAAATCCATAGAAACAGTCATGAAACAAAGCTGAAGCCAATGAACTACATGTTTACAGTCACAAACATCACAGCACAGTTTGGGGCAGAAATTAGAATGCTATAAACATGAAATTCTGAGAAAATGTAGCAGGCAATGTCACTGAGATGTAGATAGAACATAATTAACACCCATTCTCTTGGGAAATGTTATTTTTGCCAAGTGCAGAATTTGGACACAGAATAATTACAGCACTTAAGGAAACAAGATTTTTTAATTAAAAAAGAAATCCAGAATAATTATTTTCCAAATGTGAAAGAAGAGTTTTGAGTGAAAGTCTGGTTTTCCACCCTAACAACTGAAATACTGAATTTCTGTTAGCTTTTACTTTCTGATTTGATCTGCTGGAGCAAACCAGAGGCAAGCCACGAAGATGAGAGCTGGAGCACCTCTTCTACAAAGACAGGCTGAGAGAGATGGAGTTGTTCAGCCTGGAGAAGACTCCAGGGAGACCTTGAAGCACCTTCCAGTACCTAAGGAGGGCTACAAGAGGGCTGGAAACAGACTTTTTATCAGAACATCTAGTGACAGGACAAGGGGGAATAGCTTTAAACCAAGAGAGGGTAGGTTTAGATTGGATATAAGGAAGAAACTCCTTACTGTGAGGGTGGTGAGACACTGGAACAAGTTGCTCAGAGCAGCTGTGGATGCCCCTTCCCTGGAAGTGTTCAAGGCCAGGCTGGATGGGGCCTTGAGCAACCTGGTCCAGAGGAAGGTGTCCCTGCCCGTGGCAGGGGAGTTGGAATGAGATGATGTTTAAGGTCCCTTGCAACCCAGATCTGCAAAGTTCTCTGCTCCTTCTCCTGTGTCCAGGACACCCAAAGTCTGATGTTAACTGAATGTCCACATCGAATGGGGACATAAAACACGAGAGCCTGAGCTGCACGTTACAGACTAAGATATGGCTTGTTCAAGACTTTGCAGCTCCTCTGTGTGCCCACATCATCATGCAAAAACATTCTTTAACAGAAAGCTTATGGTAGACCCAAGTAAAACTGGGTGAGTATACAACATTTTGGCTGCCAGAAAAAATTTTTATATAGTATAGGCATTAAATGACAAAAATACAGTCAAATACACCAGTTTTACATATATGCTTTTAATACCTTCAAGTTTTAACATATGCTTCCAGCAGTTTAGGACCTTCTCATTTTTCAAAGCCCCCCAGAGGCTCAGGCAGTGCTTCCACAGATGTTACCCTGTGCAGCACTGACAACCTGAGCAGCTCACATCAGTACTATTTCCACAGCACCACATGTCAAGCTGGGACAGTGGTCAGAATTTAAAGTAACCCCATCTTTTCTCATTTCTACACAGGCTTTTAAGATTCAATTATGTTTCCTGACCCAGCTCACAGGTGGCCCCTGAGAGAGCTGCACCAAGCAAACTGAACCCACAAGGTGAGAAGTGCATCACAGCAGTGGCTTTTTAGAGGACACCAGTAAGCACTGGGTGAAGACACCACAAAGATTGCCATAGTCATTTTGGCATTTATGCATGGGAGTGATCACTGTCAGGGCAGTTATATAATGCTTCTGTTTCAGAAGCAAAGCAGGCTTAAAAAATCGCCAGCCTTACTAATCTTACTCATTATTGTCTCATGCCACGTTTTTTCAAGGTTATTTGTAGCCTTGATTATTTTAGTAAACTGTTTTTCTGCATGACACCACAGACCCTTAGGCTGGCATTGAAGGGGTTGTGAAGCACAGCACAGGGAAGGGAGCTAATATCCAGCTTTTTAATTATCTCCACAACAAATACCAGAACTATCTGTAGTTATTAATTTTGAAGGTTACTGCTACAAGTCATCTAAATTCTCTGACAGTGTCTGAAAAATGCCAGCAATAATGGAATTAAAATAGTATTATGCAAGATACAAAAAAGACACCATCTGGAAGATTATGCATTTCAAAACAGGATAGGACTTCTGGACTGCAGTTTCCATAAGTCCACTAAACTCACACGGGATAATGAAATCTCAAAATAGCATTTTTGATAGCAGCATCAACAGGCACATCAGGAATCAATTTCAACTTTCAGGACTCTCTAAATGCTGGAGATCTTCTTCCCATGATCCCTACTCAAATGTTTCCACTTGCTCATATTGACTTCTCTGCTCACTGAACCCTGCACTAAGCCATTTCAGCTTGCTGCCCCTACAGAAAATTAACCACTTGTTTTGCTGCATGTACTTTCCTCTTGTGCTACTGCATACCATGGCTCAGCAGAAGAGCAGATAAGCACAGAAGCCAGTGCAAAGGGGAGGAGATGAGAAAACTATCCAGGAATAATTTTTCTTTTTTTTTTTCCTAGGTACAGTGAACACAGAAACTACAGACAGGTATGTCAGAGGAGCAGAGCACTGGGTGAAAGGACTAGCACAACATCTCACTTGGCTCCTTGGAACTGTAGCTTAGGTACAACCTAATTCTCTTGAGACATTTTTATGGGAAATTTTAGAGAAGAAATTCACTGCACAATCAGCAGTAGATAAGGAGAACTTAAGTGTAAAGTCAATTTGGAGTGCTTCAACACAGACCCAAATCCTACTTCCATGATAGTCTCCAAGGCAAAACAGGCACAAAAAGCATTCTTGTGTACACAAGAGGCATATGCATATATATATA
>VZRX01006660.1:362511-435483 GCA_013398075.1 Notiomystis cincta
GGAAGGGAAGGGAAGGGAAGGGAAGGGAAGGGAAGGGAAGGGCCCTCCTCTGCATCCATGCCTTATGATTTAATTCTTCATTTGCTCCAATTCATAAAAGCCTGATAAAATGCCAAAAAGAATTTCCTTAGGAGTGAGCAAACAAGGGACAATAAATATATGACAAAGAGGTACAAACAAGCTATGTGAGTTAATTTTTGCCAAGGCTAAGTGTCCAATTTCTCTTTCACAATACTGGTCTGGCTGCCTGTGAACACACCCAGGTGAGCTTGAAGGTTCAAACACCGCTGAAAGGAAATGACACAATAGGAAAAGAATCCAGGAAGCATCCAGGAGGTCTCAAATCTCCCAAGCCCTTTGTCGTAGCCTGAGGCCAGCTCTACAGAAGGGTAGGTATATTTGTAATTCTGCTCACCCTCCCTCCTTCTCACCCACATTTCTGAGAGCAGGTGGAAGATTTAGGAATAAACAGGAAAGGTTTGATGTGCAAAGCCAACCCAACTTGTGAGGTGCCAGGCATTTTTTAGAAAAGGCTGAGAGAGAAGCAGGCAAGGCAGGAGGAAATAAAAAGTTTCTTACATCTGATTCTGAAATAATGACCTGCAGGAAAAAAGCCCCCAGGAGTATTAACTGATGGCAGTGCAGGAAGTGACCATCTTTGATACTCCCACTTGGTCTCTACCAAAGGATTCAACTTCATTCCAGAAGAGAACAAAAGGAATGGGTGTTTCAGAGCTCTCCTTGGGCCTGGAGAAACAGATGAGCTCACCTGTGTACAGAGAAGTTGCTAATTATACAGCCAGTCTTATAGCTGTCAAATTTGCAAGACAGGGACAGCATCCAGATCAGCAGAGCAGCTGGGAGCTGATGCATCTGGTCTCTGATGACACAGAATCCCTCTCTAGGTCAAATGCATTCTACAGACTTAAGCTCACTATCTTTCTAACATTTTTTCAGTGACTCTCTGTAGTGCTGATTCCCAAACCATGGTCTGGAATTGGGCAGCATTTAGCAAACAGCATCAGGAACCACCATGAAGAGCAAATACCAAATTTGTTTCTTCTGAATGGCCTGTAAGAAAGTCTGAGAGCTCACAGAGTTCTTGTGGAAACCACTGCTTTTGTTATTGCTTAATACACATTAAAACATAAACTACCACAGGAAGTGATCAACTTCAGCACACAGTATCTGTGGTTAATCTTTGAACATTAGCTGTAAGGCTGCCTTAAAAGCTGCCTGGCTACAAAGCAGACTTCCTTCCTTTACATGCCTTATTGCAATGATATTGCCTATACTGACTACTAACAACACTGCAGCTGGAGCTGCCAGTCCTCACATGTAGACCAAATATTCTCTAATTTATTCTTTCCCAGCTGATCAGGAATCACATCTGCAATCTTAGGTATTGTCTGCAACAATGCAGCAAACCCAGCAGATACCTCCAGAGAGCCTAAATGCAAGGGTGAAATGCACAATTATACATTGTATAAATCAGTGTCTACCTACCAAAAGGCACTGGAGAAAGAAGTCTATAGCTCAACCCAAAAGCCTGCATCCTTGCAGTAACAAATTATCTGAACAGGGAACGGGAAAGGGACTCTAGTGCTTAATTGACATCCATTACCTTTGCTTGTATTTTCATAGAAGCAGCTCTGTATTTGACAGCAAGTGTTTTAGTTTGGCTGAAGTCTTTAAGTTGGCTTCAACTGCTTAGGCCACACCATGGGCAAAAGAAGCACTCTATTACTGCCTGTGCCATTTGCATTATCATGTCCTCCTCTGTGTCAGTAGCTGACCAGTGATGGGGATGATAAATAATACTATGGAAAGAGATTTGCAGCAAATGGCAGACTGAAAAATCCTCTTCAGTAAAAGACTTCAAATCCAAAGACCTGCAAGATCTCTACTTAACCTGCTGACCAAAGACTGGCACACAAGCCAGAAGTGATGTCTCTATTCCATAATCACACTGCAGAAGGAGCATTCATAATGCATATACTCAACTGGGCAGACTAGACTATCCTGAGACCACTACTGAAAATTTCAAATCCACAAGCAATGAGTCATCATAGATAAATGGAAACTTCAATATTAATATCAAACTTACATCCAAGTTACTACATCAATCTCCTAAAGCATGTTTTGGACCAGTATTGCAAAATGAAGGTATTCAACAAAGCAGAAATAAACTGAGGCTCACTGGCAGAGCAAAGAACCCAGGACGGAAACACGGAGAGGTTTTGCACACGTAAACTCTGATCTGCTGTCACAATTCAGCCAGAAAATTTTTCCATGTTAACATCAAATTCCCATACAAAATGCTTTGTACTGGCCACTTGTCACTGATACACTGCATATCTTGTTTTTGTGTAGTCAATCTAAGTACATTTGAGGAAGTACATCAAATAAAAGACAGGTCGAGTGGGTATGAGACCTCAAAAATAATTTCTAAAAATGTTTTGCAATTATTACAATTATACCTTCTTTCACTGTGTGCTTGTTGAAAAGCTGGTGTAAAGACTGATTTTTTTAAAAAAAGCTTACAGCACTGACTGATAATAAATTTGGCCCACATTATTCTATTAATAGTTTAATGTTTGGATGACACAGGAAGTTTGGTATTAGATTAGATGATCTCAAGCAGCCCTTTCCAGCCTAAATAATTCTGTATGAAGAGCTTGAAAATGAACGTTGTTTTATGTGAATTCCTCTGCTGCTATGAAGCAATGTTTCATTCCGTCCCCAGCAAACAACCTAGGAAAAGGAAACTAAACTTGAAACATACTTGCTCTGGATTTTAAAAAGAAGTGAAACCCTTGAGAAATTAAACCCTGCTACCTTGCATCATCTAAATTCCAGATTTCAAATGCCATACAGAAGGCAGGACTGATGCTCAAGAAGACAAACAAATACAGATGCATACCAAAATCTGACCTGTAAAGCAGTGACAATTCTTGGCTTTCTTGACTGATATTTCTTCATGACCCTTGGTGCCACAGAAAGAGGATAACCCAGGCCACTGACCAGCTAATCTGTGATCTTGCTTCTAGCAATGCCCAGGACCTGAACCTTCACTCATAGGACAGAAAGTTCACAGGAACCTACGGCCTCTTATGCAGCACTGTATGCACAGACATTGAGTTTGGCAGTCTAATGCTCAGTACTTTGCCAACTGCTGGATGAGAGTTGTCACACAGTTACCTTCATTCCTGTCTTAGGACTCAGAGTCAAATGAAGAAATGGGCCACTTCCTCTTTTCCCCTGTCTTCCCCAACTAGCACAACACAATATCCTTATTTAAAGCAGTCTCCTGGAGTTAGTTAATGTAAATTAGGAATTTTAACCAGCAGTTTCCTACAACAATTCCTTATTTAAAAGACCTTATGCAGCTTTAGTAAAAACCTTTCAGAAGACACTGGTACGTCTTGAGCACTGTCCTGTGTGCTTGAGATTTGAGGAATAATTCCCTATCACCAGGATACAGGTCAGTGATACTTCTGTGTGTGTTTCCAGAACTACCCGATAGTCTTCAGATAAAATCTCACCAGATATTTAAGCCAGATAAGGGAACACTCGTTCATGCATTCTAAACTCAGACAACATTATTTGGAAATTTACAGGGCTGGAAGTCTAAAGCAATTTCCTATCAGTTGCTCAGGTTTACGAGGCACTGAAGCAGAGCTTCTGCCCGCAGTCACGTTCGCAACTGTCATTAGCAATACACTGACTGCGAGTAAGCAAAACATAAATAGCCCCTGGAACAGGGGAAAATGACACCTCCACTCAGAGCTATTGTGCAGAGAAGTTAATTCAAGTGACAAAACAAGTACACATTTCAATCTTACCTTTCTCACAGGTTTGCAAGAGCAAACCAACATATGACAGAAGATGAGAGTCTTTTATTAAAACTGCCAAAGGAGCATAATCCCAGGCTTCAGACAGGGCACACTGACCTCTGTCTGACCTAACATAAATTTCAGAGAAGCATTCTAGTGATAAACACCAAAGACTTCAAAGGAGTATGTGGATGGCACCTCCATGAGCCAGAAAAACATTAGAAGAGGGTGAAGTATTCTCTTTATTTGCAGTGTGCTTTTCAGCAACACCACACACACGCACACACACTCACACCCAGGGACGCTGGGGCAAAATGCACACAGCAGCACCAGCGAGAGTGTCAGCTCCCTTCATGCTCTGGATTACAGAAGAGTTACCTGCAGGATAACTGCTGACTTCTGTTTAGCAGCATACACTGTGCTGTTAGAAGGAGACCATACAATGCCTGATTTGAAGAGCAAGCGAGATGATTTGGACATTATGTCCTGGGAAGCAGTGGAAATGTTCTGTTTTGTTGTGCTTTTGACATATACACTGGATGATGTGGACAACTACTGAAGCTATGGTTTCTTTGAGCTTCATACTTTTAGTTTAGAATTACATATAGAATCCTGTGAGCTACAATATTCCCAAAATTCTTAGTTAAAAATAACAAAGTCATACATAAAACACTGATGTGTACAAGTACTGTAATTACTAAATACCTGCATTTAAGTGAAATCCACCACTAAAAATGCACATGGCCTTATTTTCTGTATCTTCTGGACCTACCATTTTCTAAAACAATTAGAAAATATTATTTCAGATAATATTTAAGAAGCAAAAGGCAATTCTTCTGCATAAAGGGGAGTAAGAGGAAAAATTCAGGACAAGCAATGTCAGTCCTAGTTCTGAATATATTGTCTGGCTGGGAAGTAACTGAAAATACCAAACTGAAGAACTCCATGTTTTAATTGCTGTTCTCCCATGATTTACAGAATCTATTCATTCCTTTTTTTAAAAGTGTGACTGGAAAATATAAGGTCAATACAACTTGCTAGTACCTAGGTGGCAAGACCACAGAGCAAAAAGCAATAACCAGCAGAATTAAAATAGACATTTTTTGTTTAGTAAATATGTCAAACACTAAGTTGGGGGGGAAGTAAATATTTCTGAAAGGAGTGATAAAAAATTATGCAGGAAGGAGAGAGAATAAAAATGCTAAACATTTATTAGAAAATATTAACAAAGTATGGTCATATATAAGCACCTGTAAGAAACTGGAACATGATTTCATTAAGAAAAGAAATAGTAAGTCATCATGCCAGTTCTTCTCATTTAATGTTGAACCTTTGATGCTTGGCACGTTTCTTCATATGCAGATCCTGTTTGAATCATAACACTCATAACACAGTTTTTACCTTAAAAATCTACAAAAATGTGGCAATATAGAAAAATTGAGAATAGTTTTTTTAATTGTTTTTTAGCAGCTATTATTTTTAAGGCTTCTGCCTCAGTTTCTAAATGCTTAAGGCTTGCAATCTTTTGCTATTTAAAAGTATAGCAAAGATCTGAGATGATTTACAGTACAGGGTAATGTAAATGTACTGCCAAGAAAAATCCCCAAACCATTGAGTTCATTTTTGGCTTATTTAATACTGGAGAAAGGAAATGACAGTCACAGACAGTGCTGTACCATCCTTCTAAGGACTTATTTAGTGGACAACTAAAATTTATGGATAGGTATCCCCTCCTTTCAGAAGAAAGAAACTGACAACTACCTCAACACCTAAGCTGAAGAATAAAATGCATACAGTATTTAATGGTCAACTTGGTCACAAAAAGTGTACTAGGAGCTATACTGGTGCTCTCAAAAAACAATGTATCGCTGTATGTTAGGCTGCTCAGACTTCTCCCCCTTTCACTGTCTGCTTACACAGGAAGGTGAAGCTTTATATGGCAAGGTGGCAGTGGTGGGGCTTTCACAGGTGTGGTGTTGGTATTTCTATCAACAGAGGCAAAAAAAAAAAAAAGAAAACATACAAGTCACGTAAAGGACTGAATTATTCTTGGATGACAAACATCTAAATTATCTTGGAAGTCACAAGTGACCCCATGAAAGCAAAACAGAATGCACAGTTTGAAGCTGAGAATGGACTTTTAAAAAACAAACTAAATTGAAAAAATATTTGAACAGTTCTACATTTCTACAAAACTCTACGAGAAAAAAAGAGATCAGTTCGCTCATTTAATTAGATGGAAAATATACCTCGGAAAAACCCTATGTTTTGCAAATGATGAAAATTACAGTGCTATTTCCCTTATAACTAACATACCATCACTGATTTCTGATGTGAAAGACCATAAAACTGTTAGGTGGTGGAAAGAACAGTAAATTCTGGGTATTTTAGGATTTAAACAGAACTATTTCTGGTTTTATTAGGCATATCGAAATCATGGCTAAACCTCAGCAGTAGGCTTGTGCTTTTAGGAAAAACGTTGTTAAATCAGTAGAAGTTTGTATTTCTTGGCACACAGGCACCATCCTAACAAGACTCTTTAAAAGCGAGTATCTCAGTGGAGGTAATATTTACTGTTTACTGTACTTCTGGTTGTTAGGGGTTACCAAAAAGGTCCTGTTTTTCCATGACATCAGCTGCATTCCAACAGAAATGTGTGCCCAGGAGTTTTAGTAATGACTGTAGCCTCCAACAGTTGAAACCTTGGCTGAAATCCTCTGCACCTGCAGACCAGCTGAGTAAAATGACAAAAAACCCACAAAGAATTTAACTGGAATTTTTCTGACTTAGCTCCTAGTAAAGAGAAATCACTAATTTTGTTCCTCAAATGTTTTTGAAAGTTATTTAGACCAAATTTTGAGTATCTGCTAGTTGCTGTTGCTTGATCAATTCATTTCTTGGCTCAAGGCCTCAACTCAGTCTGTCAGAAGTGTAACACATTCCACACCAAATCTAACAGGTCAAAGGGATTTCCACACAGGGTGCTCAAATTTTTGAAAATTAGTACGTCTTACCTGCCTTACATATCTCTCATCTTTCTTTTTCTAAAATGTTGCTGATAGGATGCCATTGCCATTGAAATACTATGAAAAGCCAACTATTTGTAAAACATGCAGATCCTCTAGTCTTGGGTAAAAGCCCATGAAGACAGAAAAATTTCAAGAGCAGGCAAAAAAAAACCTGAATGAAAACAAGTACAGAGCTACAGTCTGAAGACTGAGGGAAAGCCAGAACACAATAGCAGTGGAATAGATCCTCTCTGTGGACAGCACTGAACTGTGTAAATGACAACCACAGCCACAAGCAAAGTGTGTCTACCAACAAGTAGTTTTGGACTCTTTCAAGTTCTGTGTATGCTACAGCTCTAACAATTAGCTGTCTGACAAGTGGGCAGCCCCCAGTCTCTACTCAAGAGAGCCTATCCCTGCAGCCCACCCAGCTACCAAAACCTTGCTGTGTAAACCCAACACATCCACACAACCCTGTCATACAACCAGCAGTATCCAAGTGGGTTTACTGACTCTGAGGTCTAAACCAACAAACATCATAATGATATGAGATTGAAGACTACAAAATAGAACTAAGGATTCAGACTCGTATTTTCATGGATATCACTTTATTACATTATTAAGGCAGGCAATTCCTAGTGCAAGGAAAAGAGTCAGTATTAGAATAAAAGCTGTGTGAGTGTTCACATTGTAACATATACCAGCTCCTGACACTACTTCACACATGGCAATTTCAAGTTCTTATTAAACACCACCACAAAAGAGAAAACACTTAAAACATCATTATTTTGTCATCAATAGGGAAAGAATTGGAAATCAATCAGCTCAGGTCTGTTCATAATTTAGACCAGTTTCCTTTACTGAATTTTCTTTGCTGATAGAAGTCTGATACAATTAGTAACAGGCAAAGCACAGCAAAAAATCTCAAAGGCCTGTACTGTGCTCTCTATAGAGCATTATATAGAGAGAATATTAATTTTGAGGGGGAAGAGGCCCTATTGATAAAATTATTTATAACAGACACTCGTAGGCTAAAGAATTGTGCCCAAAATTGCTATGTACTTAATATAAACCAGTGTACTTCAGTCAGAAATGATTCTCTCACTGACAACACATTCACCTGTTGCTACGTTTCTCTGATTATGGTTTTCAGTCAGCATATGCTTTAAACAAAGACTGTTCTTCCCATCTTTAAGTGTTAAAATGGGTGAAGGACAGAGTAAGTATATTTTTGTCATCAAAATATTTGAGTTTTGCAATTTCTACCTGTGTGGCCAGGAGATGGTAGTTCTACAAAATTACACTTCCTGACAGGTAAGCAAAAAGGGGGTATTTGGCCATCATGACTGTGATGAACACAAGGTCTGAGAGCTACTGTGTGGAAAACTAGCAAATGTTTGTATACAAATGTCTAACACCTTCACTATTCCCAAAAGTCCATTTGGTCTTTGGCAATGTCTTTCACTTTGCAGGGGTCTGGAGAGTCATCAACTTCCCTTTTGATCTGACTTCCTGTTTGCTTTTAGACTGTGTTCTTTGCTAGGTGTCTTCAACTTTTAATAATGCTATGGTCTCTAACTCTTAGGTAAGATAAGTCTGCACTAGTTTTGCTCATCTCAGTCAAAACAGCAGCTAAGCCACAGGCCCTACATGTGTATTATGGACTTCCCAGCATTTTTCAGAAAGGACAGTGCAGTGACCACATCTAAGACCCAATAGTTGATACTACTGCAGCCAGTAAACAAGAGCTCAAACAGGACTGCAACTGCATCTCTCAGAAGTTTAAAGGAATGTAGTGAGTGCAGAATAAATCCTGACTCACAGACGTGGAATTGCAAATATCTCCAGCAGAACTCAAAGGACAGACCAGTTGTGCAGAAGAAGGGAGCAGCACACCAAGACAGTCCAGACTCCAGTTTGTGCTACAGAATAGCCAGAAACTTTCCGACAAATTCTCACCAAAGTCTGCTTCCACTTCACAGGCCTTGCTGTGTGATATGGACTATCACGAAGACAGAGGAACAATATCTGCATCCATCAGCCAATTTTTTACAAAACAAAAATGTCAGAAATGTGAGACTACCAAATCAATGTCTTCAGAGCAGGTTTCACAAACTCTTCTCTCTCAGTAAGGTACTTAACATGAATTGCATAATCCAAATACTCAGGGGAATATCTTAACCATTAAATCCTGAAGTACATATGCTGAAATACACATCTAAGTATTACCATCATTACTCTTACAATCATCTATTATATGATTGAGACTTTAATGTTTTTGGAGGGTTTTTATACCTTCTTTCTATTACAAAAACTTTTAAAACCTACAAAGAGTGAAATACACTGAAGAGCACTGTTTTAGCTGCATGTCATATGTCCTTAACAGAACTTACCATATGGAATCAGGTAGACTTTTTTTTAAGAAGTCCAGTCTTTACTATTGAAAATTGCTATCACCTTTATTTTATATAATTGCATACAGTTGTGTCTGCAGAACCTTAGGTGGAGCTGCACTTATTTCCTAAAGGAAATATGCTCACTCCAACCAAAATATGACGAATGTGGAAACTGTAAATGGTTCCAACTTTGCCAGTTTGCACATCAGAAAGAAGAACAATTACACTTAAAAGCTATCATTTTGCCCTTGTACTTTAGGTCTGTCTGACCTGTTTTAATAGAAAGCAAGTTGTACTCTAGCAGTTCAAAAAGACATTTGTGACAAATCTTAAGGGGACAGACCTTGTCTTCACCTTAACTACTTTAACAATTAAGGATAAAAGCTGCTTTATCTACATAGACAGGAGGCTTGGAGGTGTCAGCAATCCATTGCCTTTTTCCAGTTCCACCTTTGCACTCCCTTGTACTGCTCAAACTAAATTTAACTGAATTCTGCAAGACAGGTGCCTCTGAGGGAACTAAAAATCACCAACTATCCCCTGCAAAGGTGTGCTATAGGTTCTCAGACCACTACACCACAGCCATCAGGGATGATGAAAGCAATTTGTGGCCATAAATTGCCAGTAAATATAGATTTGTGATGCTGAAGGAAATAGCACCAATGATTAAACATACAGCCTTTTGCAAGACAATGTGTGGGAGACAAATGAAAACCCAGTATCATTGTGTACAAAGACGTCTGGCAGGAACAAAAGTGTTGTCACCATTTGTGTTAAATTCCAGGGATATCTGACTTCAGCTTATCTCAAGTCTTGTGAAGCTTTAACTGTACAGTGGATATTTGATGTTAGACATCCCACAGGCTTATGCAATGCTGCTGTGCTCAAGTGGCAGCTTTACTGCCTCCAGCAATTGACTGCATAGCACATTTTAAAAAAAGACACACAAAGCTTTTGCCACAAATCTGCAGGCTAATGACCTAAAATGTCCTGCAAGGCCAAGGCAGCTAGCTCCCAGGCTGGCCTCTTCCTGCACTCCCAGGGTTCAGGCTTGATGCACAGGAAAAGGCAGAGAAGAATCAGTTTGTATATGTATAAAGCAGGGGTGCAGAATAGCAGCTCTTAGACCCTATCACAGTACACAAAGAAACTACTGTATGAGCCATAAAGTGTATAATTAGTCACTTCCCTATGTTTTTTCACACTTCAGTATGCAAGCTCCCTCAGCTCTGCTTCACCTCTGAAATACAACTGTACCTGAGAAAGCAATTCTTTGAGGAGTTTAATGTAAACATTACAAAATGAAGGAACTCTTACTCTTCCGTTGTTCCTCGTACTATAAATTTCTGTAGATGGATAAAGATGTACATTTCCTGGAAGCACAAATCTTTAGGTCTGGAAAACAAACATGACCATGATCATCTGCTGACAGTGTAGCAGCAATGAGATTCTCATTCATTATTTCCTTCAGAAACATATCCTCACCCCAGTATCTAAGACTATATTAATGAGACACTTATACTGTAGTATGTCTTCAACGAGAATTTTGATTAGCTGGTCATCTTCTCTGCTGTATGTTCAGAAACCAACTGTTCAGACTGTATCTGCTTTATTTTGCTTACAGTGTGTATTAAGAGAGTTACAAATTTGTTTTAAACTGGAACAACTAGTTTGCATGTACTTTAGACCTTCCATCAGATGATTTATCCACCTTATACACTCACTAAAGAATTCTATCCTTTGTCTGAAACAGGGGAGAGTGACAGGAAGCTAAAGGAAACATAATGTCTGAATACCTAAATCCCTACATACTGCATTATTCAATAATGGTTTTGGTACCTCAGCTACCAGAATGCTGAAACCATAAACACTTAACCTAAAATAAACCCATTAACCTCTGCAGTACCTTTTAAACATTATTGTACACAGACAGAGCTCCATTCTGTTGCCTAGATAATGGAAAACAACACTTATGTCTAAGCTTCATCAAGGATGAATTGATGACATTGGATAAATGAAAATATCTGTCACCTAACCAAAAATTTCCACAAAGGTTGTCCATTCTTTTAGAAATAATGATAAAGAATCAGGCAGAAAAACAAAGATAATAATCTTGGGTTCACAGAGACCACTTCAATTAGACCACTGACAAATTGATTTATTCTTCACTATGGACAGCAATTTTTCCTCTATGGAGCATGAGCAAAAGCCTTATACTTTACATGCATTTCTTTGGTGAAATTACCTGTACTCACAGCCCACTCTCAGCACAACTCAATCTGGATTACAGAGTAGATTGTAGTATTGGTTACCACTACCTTATTTTACTAATTGATAAAGAAATAAGACACACATGAACCAAAATGCAGAAGTTAGTTTACCAATATTTGAGTGTTTCTGATTTCAGATTTCAACTCTCCTTCAAATGTCCAAGCCTGTTCACTTAAAAGGGAATCTTAACTCACCCTTTTCCCTTTAGTCTGAGGAAACTCAAATCTGAATCAGATTCCAGATCCAATTTGGACAAATTCAACCTTGTAGATGAACTAACATTCAAGAAATATGACTTCACCTTTTCAATCCTCTCTCTTTTTCTCTCTTCCTCTCTCTAGGTTACACACTAATTGGCTCCAAGCCAACTTTTCTGGGGGATTGGGCTAAGTACTCAGAAATTCAGAAGAGTGTCCCAGATCACAGTAAGTCCATGCATTATTTCTTTTGCAGCCATACAGAATAAATGTCAATTCATTTGAAATTTAATATTTATATACATCCTTCATCGTACATTACCATTTTCAAGATCAGAAAGAAAATAAGCACACTAATGTGAGAGGGAAAAGTAGAGGGGACTTAAGCCAAACTAAAGCTGAGCTAGTGCCTCTCCGTGCAGTTACGACAGAAGCTGTCAAGCCCAGCTGAACAAACAACTAACAGACAGAAATTCTGAATAGCAGCAGCAGCAGCTTATTTTAAAGTATAACACATTCATTGCAATCCCCATGGAAAAAGTAATCACCAATTGGCTTGAAACAGCACCAAGACTGGTTCAGCAGAACCATTTCCTTCAACAAACACACCGCCTGCTCTCAAGCACAGGAGGATAGAATGGCACACAGTTCATTTGCTTTTGCTCTGCCCCCTCCACCTTCAAATATTTGTGTTTGGGGTAATGTTGACCAGTGGGACATATGTTCCTGTGCCTCAAATTCTGTTGAACTGAAACTATGTTCTTATCTTGCTCTACTTCCCTAAAGAGAAATTAATTATACAGAGGGTAAAAGTAAGAATAGCAACTTTTGTTTCTGCCATGCCTTTCATGTCCAATGATCTGAAAACACACAGTACATCTGGAATTGAACACAGCAGCTCTTCTGCAGCTCACAGTAACAGCATTCAATAGACTGGGTAAAAAGTAAAGGAATATAGCTGTATGCAACTTCTTCTTACTCCATCCTATAGTTATGGTAATTCAAGGTTCAGCCTCTGGCTGTTTTTCCCCATTCATTGCTGTGCTCCTGACTTACTTCTGACCTAGATGTTAGGAAAATCCCATTCTTAAATCCTGCCAGAAGTCATAAATCTCAGAGTTGGAGCAATACAAACTTTGCAGTGGTTTAGAATGATACTAAACAAAGCAGAAATGGGTCACAAGAATAAGTAAAACAAAGCAGAATTAAGGAAAATTAGGCAAGAAAAGACTGGATTCGGAATGGTCTTAGCAAAACACAAGTTACTGATGTACTGAGTATAACTTTTACAGTGAACACGCAGGGGAACAGGAAAGGAACATATCAAACAGTAACTGAATTCCAGATATAAAATTACTGAGAGGGAAGATCACACACTCACCTACAAAAAGGGCCTAAAATCTCACCAAAACCTGTCATGTCTATGTATTCTGTAATATAAACAATCATATCAGTTGACAAGGAAAAACTGTTATCATGTTCTGCTATTAAAAGCCAAAGCTATAATATAATACTCTCAAGGGCAAACTTACAGAAAAGAGTACATGAAGCCTAGACATGGCCAGCAGGTAATTACTTATTAAATCTTTTTTTCCCTGGAACTTGAAAGAAAAGAAACACAGAAAACACTTTTTGAAGGTTCCCTGGCAGAAAAAATGACTGCAAATCACTTCCTGAAACACAAGTCATTGCACTGTTGCAATCAAACTGTACAACAATATGGGTCTTTTCAGGAGTTATACATAACTCTAAGTATTGGTTTGGACTATATTTTATGGTGGCACATCTTTCAGAAATATATGCTTCTGGTTGGGAATAAACTCCTTTAGGAATGAAAAATATTACAGAATCTCATATGGGGGGAAGAGTCTGAAGGCCACCAAAAGATACATCACATTCACGAGCAGAAGATTCTCCAGACACCAGATCAGCCCTGCAGCCCTGGATTTCAGATCAACAATTAAAGAGATTAATTCTTTTCTAGCTATTTGGTTTCCAGACTCATTTGGGTCTTTTGGAGACATCATATCAGCACACCTGCAATGCTGGGGAGGAGCCAGGTCAAGATTGTCAAGGATTTCAACACTGAACTGAGTCTGAGCTGTGCTGTACAAGGAAACCAGGAGCAGTTTCAGATTTGAGATGAAACAGAACAGGACAGACATAAAAGCTTCCAGCCTGGAGAGAGCAGTTAAATTCAAAAGGGAAGATACCACAGGAGCACAAAAAGGACAGTGGAAAGGGTAGACCCTTGAAGGATATGAGTACATAATAAAAGAAGCTAGAACAAGCCTCACAGAAAAATGGAGAAAACCCCAAAACCTCCTGCAGATGGTCCGTAACATTAACATTTAATCCAGGTGTCATTTAAATACATTGAAGGAATATGTTTTTAAGTTAACACAAAGTCTGAATTTCTTTTTACCAGCTAAGAAATGACCACTGTGTCCACTGCATCCTTCCTTCCAAGTGAAACAAATTTTGCAAGCTCCTATCACAGCTGGCTATCCTTTCAGCATGAGAAAGGATAGCTGGCAAGGAGGAGAAAAATTAAAACAAGATTAAAAGAGGAAAATCAGTAACAGGCTGCTATTATTGCCTAGCCAGTGCTAGGCACAGACGTGTGGAAAACAATTTGGATTCTTTAAACACAATTTTATTTTAATTTTACACTTCAGAAGAAGCAGTTAAAGGAAAAATGCTTGTTACCAAACTATAAAGTAACATATGGAATCGTTATTAATTTGAGAAAGCAAACTACACCACACAATGTATCAAAGAACAAAGCAAGTACCAATTTAAAAAAAAAAATTCTATTTCCTTATGGGTTGTCAAATCTGTCTGTTAAATGGGTTGGAAGACATTGTGTGAATACTCCCAACAAACAGCAGAAATCACTAACATTAACTGGGAACAGTAGTGCTTATCTTGAGAGAGAAACTGAGGTCACTCCTGTCTCTTTTTACAAAATCCCATGAATTCTTTGGTTTGTACCCAAATTCTCCCCAGGAAACATCACAGTTTTTCAGCTGCATAAACAACAGTACTTCTTCCAAATAATCTAAAAACAAATAAATTGTGCCTTTTAAATATTAGTGATCCATAAAAATACTTAATAACTAAAAATATAATTGTAATTAATTGTCAGTAATTAACAATATAACATGGTTTTCAATACTCAGGCTAAACTCCTATCTTGGAACTATTTCTAAGCTATTTTATTATCAAATGAGTTGCCCACAATTGGGAAAAGATCTCCTTTAGAGGAAGGGCCCCCTCCAATAGGGTACAGAGCAATGAATGAGAGCAGAATTAGCTTTCACAGTGGTGTTCTACACCATTCACAAGTCAGAAATAGCTGAGGAAGCACAGGTGTTGGATTAGGACAAAGACAAATCCTGTCTTTTGGAAAAATGAAAGTGGTTTAACCTCTGTCAGTGGCTGTTACACCCCAACAGCTGATTTAACAGATCAGGTGATGCAAGTGCTCCACATCTGCTTCAATGCAACCTCTCATTTAAGCCAGCCCAAATGACATTCTGATGAATGGCCCAAAGAGTATTTATGCAATCTGTGTGCCAACTTGATGATAACAACAAGCAACACCATGGGTAATTTCTTGCACTGGTACAGCCAAACATGCAGCAAGCCTAACCATGATATAAAGATCTCACAGAAATAAATGGAAGGTAAGGGAAACACAGTGACTGAGGAACACTAAAATGCTTCACTGGATGGGATCTGGGTAACAGCAGCTTACATACAAACCTTTTCAATAACACTTTCAAAAAGCATAAGAACAGGAGCTCTAGAGTCCTTTCCAATTCACCACCTCAGAAAAGCAGGCAAATGGAGAGCTATTCATGGACTATGTAAAGGAGCAGCAGCCAGGGGAATCTGCTGCTCTGAAATCACCTCAAAGCACTGATGTACAACTGCCCCAACCATGTAGAAATCCAATCTGCTTCTATGAAGTGTATTTGGTATTCAGTTCATCAAACTTCAGTATCCATTCTTGTACAGTGCCCTGAGCTTTAAAGTAAAAGGTGATGAAAGACCTCTAGTGAAACCATTTCAGTTTCCCTTCTCAGCAGGGCAAAAAGTTGAGTTGACATTCTGCAATCTTTGTAACTTGAACAAAACTAAATGCTACCTTCTTTTTCCCCAGCTGGAGGATGGTGGTGTATATCTCCCACAAGTGGAATATTACTTCAGATTAAGCTAAGGAAGACTCAGAGCTTAAGATGCTCTTCTTTAGTTGTTTATCAACTGCTTCCATGATTTTTCAATATTTAAGAAAGTGTCATAACAAATTTAAAAAGCAACTCATTTTATCTCATCTGCTACTCCAAAGCATTCACAATAGTTATCTAGGGGCTTCTTTTTTAAACAGCAGCAGAAAAAATGAAATATATAAGGTATGGAAAAGACTATAGCAGACAGAGCAGTATCTGTGCCCATTTCTGTCTTCTGAACCTTTTTTCTTCCAATGTCTGTCAAACTGGACTGAAGAATCCCTTTTCCTAAATTCATGGCCTGAAAAAATTCTCAAGTGTCCACCTATATCCTAGCTTGCTTTGCTGTTTTCTGGCTTCAAACGTTTGTTAAGCTCATCTCTGCTTTTAAACTCGGTCATGGATCATCTCATGCTATTAAGCCCTATGCTCATATACATATTTTCTATATAACAGTGTATGACATGCCAGTTCTGAACATAAGGCTGAAATATTCCTAAACTCTAGTCTCAGTCCTCACAGCACTGTACTGAAATCACTCCAGCCCACTATCAACTTCTTTGACAACTTTGGAAGTTAGGCAGTATCAACTTTAAAAATTGCCTAACATTGCCAACACCAAATAATCTCCATTAGCCATCAATGTCCACTCACACACATAAATATTTTAATTATCTTTTAAACTGAATTGGCACTGAAGAATTAATCTATGCAAACAGACAGCTGAGATATCATCTTAAGTCTCCAACAACAGCAGCAACATCAGCTATATCCTGGTAGAAACTCCAATGTGTTTGGAGTGACAAAGCCTTTTACAAGCAAAACCAGCTGCTTTATTTCTATTAGGCAGTACATGTGGTTTTGCCATTTTCCACTTTGCCTATCCTGACCACTTAGACTATGTTTCCTTTTGAGGTGAGGGCTCATTCATTCAAAACATAAAACTATCCCAATCTTCAGGCTTCTATTTCATGGAACAAATATAAGAACTATCTTGTCATGTGAGAAGAAGGAGCAATCTTATAAAGAACTGTTTTCCTGACTGACCTTTTGATTTTTGAAGGTAGAATCTCACACTCCATCTGTTACACATGCTGATACCAAAGAATAGTTTTGGAGGCCTTGGTCTGTGCTCAGATAAAACTGAAAACTCTATTGGACCTTAGGTGATCTGAGAAGTAGAATGCAATAGCTACACTGCACATGAGTAAAAGGATTTGACAAGGAACAAGACTGCTTTATTCTGTTATATAAAAATCTATATAAACAAGGAGTCGTCTACACTGAGTTTACAGTCTAATCAGAAATAAAATGTAATAAATGAGCATAACAGATAACACGCAGCATGACAAAAACATAGGATGAAGTATATTGACAAGATTACACGCCTATTTCCTTTCATTGCACATCAGAGATTTTACTCACAGAGGTGCTGGAGTAGCCAATGAGCAGACAAAAATATTGTCAACATTTTCACTGACTGACTTGATCATCACACACTTTTCCCCAGTCTGCACTGAAACGCTGATGAATTGCAATAATGTCACAAGAAACTGCATCTTCCTCCACAGGAGCTGTCCTGTCACATCTGAGCTAAACAAACCTAATGAATTTTCTACTTTTGTCATAATGCAACTGTTTCTATTAAGCCTCACAGATAAACTTATCTGCTTATCTCTGTATCAGAGCACACACTTCAGTGGTTTTAAAAATAATTCTGCCTGCTCAACAGATCCTGATAATTTTCCTCTCGAGGGCAACAGCTGGAGAATGTTCTGCAACATATTCATTAAAATCCCAACACAACAAGTGTTCTTTCAGGTCAGACAGGCTGCTCCCGCTTTTCAGCCAACCTACCATGAAATATGCATAAGCCTTCAAAAGGAGAAACCGCCGTAGATGACGAAAGGTTCAAAGAAACATCCATTGACTATAAACTTCTGTCAGAAGGTTGAAAACTCCAGTATTAGTTTGTCACTAATGGACTGTCATAAGACTGGATTCTGTAGTTGAAAGACTTAGCCTAAGTTGCCAGGTTTCTCTGTACAAACTTCCTGGAGGTTACAGACTGACGTTGCTCTACTCAGCCACAGAAGGCCATAAATGGCTGAAGAATTCATCTCTCTTAAGAAGTGGCCAAGGTATTTAATTTGCAACATCTCACTGACTTAAAAGATCTGGGGTTTCTGACCTGAATCACTTTTGAAAACTATATCTCGGCCATGAGCATCCAATTACCTTATGAAATCTGCAGCTACCCCTTTTGGCATTTTTCCATAGCATGTAGGGAGTCTTCCAGCCAAGTAAGCATTCTGCCTCCACCCAAATGCCCTGGCTCTCACCTTTTAACTACAACCATTTTGTTTCACTTCTGAAATCTGTCCTTTGCTGAAACCTTCCTAAAATGGCTACAAAGTTACATAACAGTTCATTATAATCTGCATAAAGGTCTGATTTGTTATTTTGACTTGGAGCACATTGGGAGTTGTCTTGCTCTGACTGGAATTGGGAAGGAAGAATGTAGAACTGATTGAAATCTTATAGCCTTTTCCCACCACCAAAGTTCTATGTTTTCACGTGTTTTTATGGAAGCACAAACTTCATCCTGTTGGTATATGGACACTGAGCACAGAAAGCCATGTGCATGCTCTTTAGTTCTTCAGTTTGATGGGCACAATCCCCTCCATCAATTTTCTAATCATTAACTCTCCGTTCCTTCCCTGAATTATGTTCAAAAGACAGTTTGTAAGGAAGAACAGGCATGGCACTGCTCCCAGAGACAAACCACTGGTGTTCTCTTGCAGTACTACAGCTGTTACTAAAACATATAAACAAATAAACCCCTCAAGTGAAATATTTGTCAACACACAACTAAATCTGTTTTTGTTGAAATAAACAAACTAGATTTCAGCATGCTGTCTAAAATAGACAATTAGTCTTTTAGGCAGGAAAGGATGAGCACGAGAAGGATTTGTGATTGACTTGTCTAACTCAGAAGGTGGGATCACTTCTATTACTTGACTAGAGATGTTGATCAGAGAAATATAGTTACAACTTATTTAATATGAAACACATTACAGAAGAACTCTAGGATTTAAATGAAGAAAAGACAATTGTGAGTCCCTTAAGATTCATTTTAACAATTCCACCTACAAAATATGAAAAAAAATTGCAAAAATTCTCAGAAAAGGGAGCTTCATGTACTGTGGAATCAGTCAGTTTAAGTTCTGTGAAAAGTGGTTTTTGCTTTAATTTTTTTTTTAAATTTAAACACTCAAGTTTCAAACACGTCACATTCTTCTGTGTTAACAGGCATAAGTTAGAAGTGCTTAATAAGAAAATGAAAGGGCTAACTTAAGCTATACCCCTTTTTTTCCCCACTCATTAGCATCACTGTATATGCATCTTGCAAGCTCCAGCAAAGAAAGACACAGAGGCAGCCATTCAGTTGTCAAGAGCCCCAGGCATATTATTAAAGTACATATTACTTATGGTCATTATTCATCAACCTCATTTAAAGTTGCTCAAGTGTCAATTATATGCTTCCTATAAATGTGGTCCATGTGTTCCTTAACCTCATGCCATTGCTTGTGGCTTTCTTGCATTCACACCACGCAGCACCACAGCAGCTAAAGATGGCACTAGAAGATGACTAGAAGATTTATTATCTCTTTAATTGATTCATTCATCAATATTCTGTAATTCTGAAGATAAATTACAGGATACCAAGAAGCCATTTTTCCAACGATAATGCACTGCACTTTTTCTTTTTCTGGACTGCTTGCAGCTCAAAGGAATGCCATCTTTGTTTTTTCTAGAAAACAGATTCTTTTTGCACTGGGGAGGTTGGAGAGAAAATGGAGTAACAGCAGTGCTTTAGCATCACCTCACAAGTACTTCAACTCATAACTCTGAAAATAAACTTCTGATACTTTCTTCTCAGATATCAAACCCACAAAGTTTTCATCCACATATCAAAGAAACAGATTTCAACTGTATCATGTGCATGAATTCAGACTGGAGTGGTGGACTGAGAGGACACAACCACTGGGGTTTTTTTCAGTTAAAACACAAATGCTGAGAGACCTTTAAGAACCTAAATAAAAATTCAGCAAAACACATCAGAGAATATTAGAAAACTTTGCATAAAATAATTATATACTACAGGATATTGCCTTAACATCAGTAGTGCTTGAATCACTTGGCAGCTTTTGAAAAATATCACCCCTATGATAATCAAATACTTCTAAATGGAAGGTAAAGTTTGACTTTAGAATGGAAGCCCAGATTGGAAGTCAGTGCACCTCAGCTTTCATCTGCAGAGCTTGTACATTTTGCATTTCTACAGAACAATCAGTTATAGTTCTAACTTTCAGTTTTGCCCCAGGGTTTCTGGCTTTAGCAATTAATGACCTAAATTAGACTGTTCTTTTACAAAAATCACAGCCTATTAAAACTTTTTAAATTGTTTTCTCTATATCAGATATATGATAGCTCTTAAGAAGTGACAGGGAAGTTACTGAATGTATCTTGAACTTGGTTTACTTAAGGGAACTGACCTCTCTAGTAACCTCTGATCCACCCTATGCAAAAGTCTGGCAGGAATTAATAGCTGAGCTCTTAAATATTCAGCAGAGCCAAGTGCACATACATATGTTTGTCTGTTCAGTCTACTACTTTCAATCTTTCCATCTATTTATTGAACCTTCTTTTCCTGTTTTATTTACTTAGGCTCCAAAGACACATAGTAAATATTTCACAGGGCAACCAGATAAGGCAACTTCACCAAGTTCAGCAATGATGGAAAAAACTGTAAAGCTGCTAGCTGCTTCTCTGTTCTGTTTTCTTTTTAATGGAGTGCAGCTGAAATGCAGCTGGAAAACAGCTGTCAGCTTTAATTTCCCAAATCTGCACTAAAATAACAACTACAGCTTGATCATATGATAATTACCTCTGAATTAGAGCCCTGGGTTTGAGACATTACACACAACTAGAAATTAGCCAAGAGCCTGAGGATGACAATAAACACAAGCTGAAAAGCTTGGAGTTTTGGACATTTTCCTCTTCAATATTTGTTAGTTCAGGGCATTCTTCTATTAGGTAAACATTTGAGGAACAACATTAATGCTTTGCTCTTCTTCAGTGTTTTTGAAATACTGTCCTCAAAAAAACCCCTCTACAAATACCAGAACACTTCAATGTGAAGTAGGTATGTACATCAAAAGTGATCATCTGAAGCTAAAGAGAACCTTAGGCTTCATTTTGAAAGGCAGTGAAATTCAGTTTCTAGTGGCTGGTTGTTTCACCTTTAGAAACTACAGTTTTTTCAAGTAACTTATGAACAGAAAGCAGCTAACTTCCCTCCATTTTTCTACCTAATAAACTCTCTTGATGCAAAACATAATAAATATGTTTGAAATAGACAAATATAAAGATTTACTTTAAAATACTGTAAGAAATAAAACACTTTAATAATTTTTAATCTACTCTTTCTGCTCAGAGATACCTATTTATCAACTAGACTCAGGAGATCAAAAATAATCCAAATTTATCTAAGTGAACTGTTTCACAAAAGATTAATTTGGTCAATACATACAAGCTGACTATTGCAAAAGTATACCTACACTTTTCTCAAAAGGAAAAGTGAGATTTGTAACTCACTCTGTGACTTGAACATTTCTTCATATTCTTTGTAATCTTTTCCTGTAACCATGTCATCTAGCATTACTTGCCACAACTTTACAACATATAAACATGACTAACTCCAGCAATCAGAGACAAGAAAAAATATACACCAAAAAATACACTCTTTTCTGACCCACTCTGACCACGACATCCATTAAGCATCTCCAGCAAGTAGTTTTAAAATACTCTATGAGTAAGCACAGCAGAAATGAGGTGACAATAACAAATTCTACATATTAATATAAATCATCACTCCATACATAATTTAGAAAAATAGTTTTGAAATAATATTTTGAAATAAACCACATTTTTGGCAGATTTAAGATCTCAGCAGAATTAATTTTCCATTGATACGCAAAAAACCAATAGAAGTTTGATGACTTCATAGCAAATGCATTATTTATTACAAAGTACATTTAGCTATTTATACAATAGCTATTTAATAGAGTAGTTTTTTTAAGAGGACACCAGTGTCCCATTTTACCCAAGATTAAAAAAAAAACTCAAAGAAAGCATTTTGCACATGGTCCCTCAGCATGTAAACAAAACTTCTGGGGAAGAGTGTAAGCTCAAGAACATGAGCTACCATAGTTTTCATGTAGCAGTCAGCCCTTATTCAAAGAACCAATACACTGAGGTATCTTTTCAAAACATCAGAATACTTAAAAGATCATTCCAGTAATCCTGAATAGGCCTCCTTTTAAAACAGGTGGGGTTAGAAAGCTGGAGGAAAAAAACTGTTTTAAGAGTTTGAGGGATGCATTGTTTACAAAAAGGTTTCTTTTTAACATAGAAAACTCAAATATATTTGAATTCTTTTAGTTTCAATGACACTGCTGTTGTCAATTTAATTATTTCCATTGTAAGAAGAAATTATGTCAAATACCTATGTCTGATTTCAACAGTTTCTCTTTAACATTCATATTCACTGATGTTACTCCACAGTGTCAAAACAGATTTCTTGATTAAGCATCACACTTGTTCCTGCCCAGCATAATACCAGAATATATTAATGCCAGCCTCCAGCCAGCTCTTCTCCAACAGCTGTGCTGCACTTCATTGTTATGCAACACTGAAAATAATTTCAAGTTTTTCCTGTGACTGTGAAGAACTAATTTTCTCTGGCTTTAGAGTCAAGAGTTAATGCAAGCATGTCAAGCAACAGTCTGAAAATAGTCACCTTTTTCACACCAGTCTCCCAAGTGAAAACTAAAAAGCAAAAAGCAAGTCTAAAAAAGAGGTAATTTACAGCAGCAGTTTGAACTGACAATGAAGAACAAAGGCTAGAGGAGAAACTTAAAGAGTACAGGGCAAAAAGAATTTTTTCCAGAAAGCAAGAAGTGCCTAGAAGCAAACAGTACAATAAAGAGAAAATTATTCCCCGAACATCTTTTGTACGTTTTCCAAGAAATACAAAAGCAAAGCCCATTCATAAACATGCACCTGGACTGCAAGGCTCTGACAGAAAAAAACAGGATTTTGTGGGGGGTTTCTCTGTGCAGATATGGCATGAAGTTCTTCAATGACCAGGTTTACAAGTTTGAAATCTCATGAACAAGTGAAACTCCAGCAAAATTTTGAAATCTACCACAAAAGCAGTGTAAGTAAGAGTAAAACAAAAAACCGAAATATTTAGAGTCCCTGAATTTGTTTCCTATGCTTAGACAAAAAACAAAGCCAAGTGGCAAAACTATACCCCGATAAAAGGAGTTTGACTGAGTGTAAGAGGAATTTCACTGTCTCCCTGAGTTGATGAAGAACTCAGCAACTCAGATGACCAGGCAAATTTAAAGTGTCTGCTAAGCTGAATAACAAAAAACCTCCATGCCTTTATACAGTTTTTTAATAGCTTAAAACACTGGAAAATATCAGAAAGTAAGATTATTGCCCTGAAGCTCTGCAAGGTGTATGTTTTATGCTCTTGAGATTCAGCTAGACTACAAGAGCAACATCTGCTGACAAGTCCCCTATCCTGAAATTCTGAAGGCAGCAAGGGAGCTGGAAAGGATGGTGTAAGTACACCAAACCAGCTGCATTCCCTTCAACACCCCAAGTCCACAACTAAAATTAGCACTCAGAAGAGAAAATACAGATCTAATCCTGAATGTGACCTTTACTTTGCTCTGAGAGGTCCATTCTTTAGACCCAAATAAACACAACTGTACCTTGAGGATTACCTGGCAAAGCAGCAAACAGTCATAACACTACATTTTGCATAAAGCAAGAACTTTTATTCTTAGTCTTAAAGAAGAGGAAGACATTTTTGTATAAGACACAAACTGTCACTGATAGTTGCACAGGCTGACAGCAGAGTCAGGCCAGCAGAGAAGCCAAAACTTCCCCTGGGGGATGTATGTGTCTTAAGAATGCTCTGCAGAGTCCACATTTACATCAAGCCCAGATATCTTTAAAAATCAGGAAGTCAGGAATTGCCATCTGATCTGTCTAGGCTCAGTACTGAAACAAATGTTTTCTGGTTCACTTTAGAATCAAGTGTGGGAAAAGTTAAGCCTTACTCCTTTTCCATGCATGAACCTTAAGTCTTGATCAATTTGTGGTAATGTTTCTTCCTTGAAGGAAAATGAAAGTGAAATATATACGTAATGCTCTAATAAAACAGTACAAAACAACACAGTCCCAGATATGGCCCTACAAAGTTCCTTTCACATGACTTATCCCTCACTAGTTACAAAAGATGATAATTCATTTACTTGTTTTGATGTTCTCTCTCAATTCATATGTACCAATATAAAACCCAATAACATTTATTAAGCAGGAAGTTTAAAAGCAAACAGTTTAGTGATCCAGAGACAGTAAAACAATGCTGAGGGAAGAGCTCTAGTTTACTTGTTCTAAATGCACAACTCATACTTTTTTCTGGGCCTTTTGATATATTGTTATGATACACACATTTTGTGCAACAGTAGGACTCAGAAACATGGATCAAGTTTAAAATTCACATCTCTGAGGCAGCTCTTCTATGCCTGATGAACATCATGGAACTCTGCTTCTTATCATCATAAAAATGGCAGTTTCCCACATTTACACAGCTGTTTAATTCATAGAGCAGACTTGACATGTTTTTGAACACTATTCCCAAGTTTTCTTGACTTCTGTGTTCTAACTAAATAAGTTTTTCTACATGCATCAAAAGACATGGTTAAAAGTCACAGCAATTTTCTCAACAAACATACTCCAAGAACTATTGCTTCCCATTACACAAGGCCAAGGGCCAGACATGTAGTTCCATTACAAGCACCCTACAGAAACATATAAAAACACTCATAAAAATGCATTTGTTTATATGGCAAAGAGATATGAATGAATGAATACTCTACATAGAAACTACCACAATATTATTAGAATTTATTCAACCTGCAAGAATTTTATCAAATCTTAAATCATGTTCCCTTCCTTCTTTCCTCTCCACATGCATCAATGGACTCTTGTGTTATGGTTTGCAAATATTTAAAGTGGTGTGTCAAGTCCTGCTGCAGAAGCCTGATGGTCATGCTATGCTATGAATAACAGACTGAAAGCAGGGTAAACAGTTCCTAAATCAAATTACAACTCTTGGGGATAAACACATTTCCAAATGATGTAATTATAACAATATGTCACACTCTGCTGAAGACCTCATATAACATTAAAATAAAGAATGAGTGGGTAGGAAATATAAGCAAAGGATGACATAATATTGGTCTGTGCCAGTTTCTGCCTGTTTTCAATCAGGCCAGACATCAGAAAGTAACTTGGGAAGGGAGGAAAAAAAAGTCTCACTAACAATCAAGGGAATTTCTGTTTAAGTCGGAGTCCTGTGCACCAAGATCACATTTGACCTTGTAATATAAATAAAGTAACCCTAATGAAGTGTGTACAGAGCCTGGGAAAGACAAGCCCCCCTGCCTACCCCCTCATACTGAGTCCCAAATAAACACACCAATATGACTTAAGACATGCTTGCAGAAAAGTTTATTATTTTATTTTCACCTCTGTATATATCCCATGCCAGTAAAAACTGCTGCATCACAAGCTCTTAATTTAGTTCCTTTTAGACATAAGAGGATCTTGGATGGCTGATCCTAACCATGTCTGCACTAAATAATTCATAAATGAGCCGACAGAAAACATGTATCTCAAACTCAGTTAAATGCTTTGTGGGCACAAGTGAAACAAGTTGTATCTGGTTCAGACCTGAATCCTTGGTATGGCAGTAAATCACATTATCAGCCTATAAAGTGAAGTCACTTGATTCTATCAAAACTGAATAAACTCCATTGTGGCTTTCCTATAATCCCCTTATGAGAACTGTGTGCATCATTATTTACCCAACTGTTATGTGGGTGGAAACAGGAGACATTCACCTCTGGCAAGTATGTGTGCAACTTCTTTCAAGTCAATACAGTTGCACCTGCTTAGACCAGCAATGAAGCTTGTCTGATGACAACAGAGATATTATCTAGAGGTAAAACAGTTCCTGTTTTGTCTGAAAAATTAAATACTTCCAAACATGTCAAGTCACTTGCAAATCTTGCTCATAAAGGAAAGAGAAAAAGATTTGGAAGTACTAATTCCATAAAACATGGAGCTTCTGGAGTTGGAAATCTTGCAGAGATTTACACCCTCCCCTGCACTCCCCTTCTGCTAGGAATCTTCCATGACAGCTCTGGAGCCTGACATACCATGGCTCTTGCTTGGACAACAATAGAGCCCTTATTGGGAGCCCAGAAAAGCTCAGTGCTAAAGACAACTGCCAGAGAAAAAGTGGGCAGCTCTCTGCCTATTTACCGGCATCTTTCCAGGTGCTGTGAGGGATCAGCAAGAGGGAAGGAAAATGACTGCTGACTAGAAAAGGAAGAGGAAAAGGGAGGGAAAGTAATGACAAACCAGCCAAGCACACATCTCCTCTGCCAGATCTCCTTACAGAATCAGCCACTCACACACCTCTTCCCTCAAACTCCCTTCCTCCTCTCTCTCACTCTTAGTGTCATTTAAAAATCCTTTTTCTCTAACAAGCCTGAAGCTTCTCCCAAATCTGGCCATTCTCATACATCCAAAAAAAAAAAAAAAAACCAAAACACAAAGCAACAAACCAATAAACAAAACAAAACCCCAAACCCAAGAAAACCATAAAAGTCACTTCACCTCATGCCATTACCTACTTAACTACACTGATCACACTTGCTACATATTTCCTCTTCCTTTCACATGTGTGAGTTATTTTTCATAGTACGGACTTCAAAACACCTCGCACACTTGGGAACACAATGATGTAATTATGTGTTTTAAAGATGACTACAGTCAGGATTATAAAGACACCATAAAACCAAGTTTCCCTTGAGTGAAATTCCTTCCTTCAAACCAGTTTATCAAAGGAATATGGTTCAAAGCTCCCACTGTCTGCTAATAAAGACGGCTGATCTACCAGAACTTCCATTCATACAGAAATAGAAGTTGCCCTTTAAATGGGACCTGGCAAGAAATACTGGAATTTCTACACTTTTTGATCTTAAAAATACCAACTAAAAATTGAGTGAACTCATTCAGCTGACATCATTGGCTTGTATTTCTGGGACTTGTCTCAACTTTAATGGAACACATACCCCAGTTTTAATGAACTGGTTGTTCAATGAGCATATGATGGACCAGGTAGTCTGAAAGCCTTGCCCAGCTCATTCCAATTTGACACAGGTTGGGTAAGTGCCAGCAGCATGAAATGGCACCCAGTGAAATCTGCATGTAACATTTTTCAGAAATACATGATAAAATTTTACTCTTTTTATATGATAAATTGCAATAGCCACAAGCAGGAACTCCTTTCCTTGTGTAAGCCACACTGCATCTGCAGAGAAATACAGCCAACCACAACATGCAATTCCCAATTATTACAGGGCCAGGTACACAAAGAGCTTGTTTAATTAGTTGCTGATACTGGAGCACAGTTTGGAGACAACCACTCATTGAAACTTTGCCAAGACTGCATTCATCCTCCTCCCTCTACACAACATATAAGAACATCAATCTCTTCTCTGTGGTGACCAGTGACAGGACCTGAGGGAATGGCCTGAAGCTGTGTCAGGGGAAGTTTAGGTTGGATATTAGGAAAAGGTCCTTCACCCACAGGCTCCCAGGGAAGTGGTCACAGCACCAGCCTGATGGAGCTCAAGAAGCATTTGGTCAATGCCCTCAGGCACACGGTGTGACTCGGGGTGTCCTCTGCGGGGCCAGGAGTTGGACTCAATGATCCTTGTGGGTCCCTTCCAACTCAGCTTTTTCTGTGATTCTGTAACACATCCAATAAATACAATATCTACAATAAATAGAGTGAATACAAATTCATTGCATCCTATGAAATTAGGCATAAGCACTGAAAAAAAGTCCCTGAAGATTAGTGATTGACTCAGAGCAGTCAATTAACTTCATCTGGTCCTTCATCCTCACGAAGTTTCCTGCAGTCAAGTGAATGATGCTACAAAATTAACAATAAATTTAGATTGCAAAATATGTATGTTTTGTTACATTTTCTACACTATATCCAGTTAGCATATATGGAAAGCAGTGAAATTTTTAGCAGTCTAAACCAAACACTACCTTTAATTCCATAATAGTTTTCATGCCAGTGCATCACAAAGCTCTTTGTTTGTTTACAAAGCTATTGTTTACAAGAAGCTCTGTCCTGTACTTTAGGATGCAAAGTTTCATATTACATCTAATTAAGCTGAAAAGAAAATGGGAAGAGCTAAAACCTGTACAAAGTACCAAGGTTTTAAATACTGTTGATTCTACATAAATATTGCCAGATTCTTTAGTTCCTCTTAAATGGTAAATATGTCACATGTTCCATAGAAATAAAGAGAAACATGTCTAAAAATTGTGCTTATATGACTTAGAGAGGAGTAATTGATGTTACCCAGTGGCAATGAATCTTCAAAAGCTACAAACCGGTCTATTTCTACAACCTAAATTTAAAGTAGTGATCCCCCCACCTCCAAGCTTTACTTAACACTATTTCCTTTTTTCATTTTGCTTTAAGCTTGTGGCTGAAAAATGAAATTCAATTAAAGTAACTGAATGACACAAGTCCAACTAACTGTTCTAATTTGTTCTAAGAAACCCAAATTTGAAAAAGCAGTTCAATGTCAAGGTATTTTGTCACTAAGGTCAATTGAAGTAGCTAATTCTTCTGATTTTGTGAGTGAATTAAACTGTTTGGTATCTATCTGGCATACATATGAGTAAAAGATCTGGTAAAAGGAACAGTGAAAAGTTTCTGAAGCAGAATAAAACTTCTTTTGAATCCCATGAAATGCAATTAATCCAAACCAACTGCTCTTCCTCTCTATTAACATTCTAAGTGAAATGTTGTAATGCCTCACTCTACATTAATTTAATAACCTTTTGAAAGAAATAGGGTTTTTTTCCATATATGTAAAATCTACCAGCTCAAAAACTGTGTTTCTCACTCGTGACTTACAGTCCAGGTATCTCCCCTGCAAAGGACAACTCATTTATGTTTCATTCCTTCAGATGCTTGTTGAGAAAGCTGTCACACTTGGATTAAATGAGTTCTTCTCATTTGTTTGGCAGCTAATAATGCAAGAAACCAAAAACTCTTCCAGTTGACTGAGTTCCCTCAATAGGAGAGCTGGCATTGACTCACACAACTCCATGTAAGTGGAACAATAACAGCATCAGGTTACCTTCTAACAATAGCTCCAGTGTTATTTGGCATTGCTGTCAAATGCCTCAAGATGAAGACAAACATGTGAATTCATGGAGATCTCCCAAGAATGTTTTCCCATTCAAAAAAAAATTTTTAAAAATTTAGAATCCAAGAATAATAACAACAGTGTTGGGATTTTTTAAAAAGGATTCTTACAAACACTCCTACCTTTAGAATTACTACCTTTCTACTACCACACACTTAAGAATTGAGTGTTATCAACATTACCATTTCATAGTTGAGGATACTAAAACTACTAAAACTAAAAGGATAAAAACTTCAATCAAGTTTGAATAATGACTAAACTACAAGGAAGACACAACTTGAGAATCTCAGTTTTCAGATCCTTGTCACTGCATAGACTGTTCTAGGGATCTGGCCTAGTTTCAACTACTCAGGGTGTTCTTGTCTTCAGATGCTCAAGAAGAAGTTGAAGGGAGGGGAAGTGTAAGTGTCAGTGAAGTAGGAAGATGATTTCTGAGCATCTCAATCACCTCCTGGCTAGAGGCCTAAGAGAGATCCAGTAACACACAACGAGGAAACAAACAAAAAAAAACCCCAAAACAGGCCTTGGCAACAGAAGGGCAATTGAAAACCATCCTCCCCATGAATCCTTTTCTTCCTCTGAATTCAACTCATTTTGACTGTAAGATCTGGACTTAGATGGAAAACAGATATTGTCTTTTGTTAAGTTATGATGAATTCTTCAAAATCACTGAAAGAGGGAAACAAAAGTATTATTTCTGTATTATTTCTGTATTCTGTATTATTTCATTTTACCTCGCTGATGCGTACAAAGTCCCTCACAACTGCCAGTATTTATATTTGTCTCTTCAGCTCTAAAAGCTTTGTGAAATTTTATTAGATTTTTCACTCCTTAGCAGTTGTTATTCAGCATTGCTCCATTTCCTTCAAGCAAGTTAGAATGATTTATACTAATATACTGACAAAGGAGGTAGGAAACAAGTAAGGATAAACAAGGTTGTTAGAAGCATGTACAAAATCTGATTTTAACTCATGCTGACCCCCATTTCTAAAGGCAGACATAGCCAAGATCTAGGAATGCTTTGTAAGATCAACATCAATAAGCTTAGCTCAAAAATGAATATATAATAGGACAGGCTGCTTACAGCACAGTTCACTGCTCTTCACATACCTATATGCTACACAAATGTTGAAGAAAACAGTATCTCCTTTAGCCAAATGACATGCTTTCAGGTTGAGAAACATCAGCCAAAACCACAGTTTTTGAGCAAATACTAGCAGCATGGCCTGTTGTAAAAATACCAGTAACTAAAACACATTGGCTCAGATCCAGCTCTCCACACATGTGGCTTCTAATGAAGTATGTTACCCACACACTACTAGTCAGCAGATGTTTCAAACAGTTGCCATCTGAACCAGAAAAACAATCCTGGATGGATGTTTGTTATTTTAAACTCCTACCAAGCACACCAAGCGACAAAAAAGGAACAACTGGTATTTTTTATATTTATGTAACTTGCTAATCTGTCTGTTACTCCAGAAACAGGTAACTTATCAAGATAGTCCAAAGAAAGAAGAAAAAACAAAGCACAAGGAGCAAACTTCCAGCAATTTACTAACACTGCCTAAAGATGCCCAAACATATTTGTTCCACCGAGAGGCCGTTTGAAGCCTTGTTAATTGCTTTATCTGTTAATCTCCAAGTGTGACCTTTTAAGTCTTCAATGCAAGGAAGGACGTCTGGTAAAAATAGGCAGTGGCACCCACAGGAAAGTGCTCGCCTTCAAGACAGGCTATTACAAATACAGAAGGCTAAAACAAAACACATGAAAGGACTAAATAGGGGTCTCCCTCCTCCCTCACCATCCCCCCAGCCAAGGAGTAGCATCCTTTTCCAAAAAGGTATTAATGAGTCAGAAAAGATAAGGTGTGAAGAGCACGGTGAGTTACATGTTTTAAGAGACCAAAGGTGCAACCAACACTTCCATATTGAGAACACTTGAGGACTTCATGTCCTCACTTCCTGACTTTCCTGATACAGAGAGAGAAGCAAAGCAGCATGAAGCAAATTAAAGCAGAGATTGGGTCAAGAAATTTATAAAGGCCAAATCAAGGAACATAAAAAAAGAAAAGATGAAAAGACAAAAAGAAAAAAAACACCTGGTGGCTTCAAAATTTTTACACTAACAGCAAAAATTATATAAAGCAGTCAAAAAATTCCAATCTGTAAAGTTGAAAGGTCATCACAGATGAAAAATACAAGGACAAAAGTGATACTAACATCTACCTCTCCCATTTTCATATTTTAATAAGGAACAACAAAAAGCCAGATGCCATTAGTCAAATGATTCTTGGTTTTAGTTGCTCCCATGACTTCTAATGCTGCACACACAGAACAGCCAAGGCTCACCTCTGAAGAAACTCAGGCAAATCAGGCACAGGAAAAAATTTATATTAGAGAAAACTTCAAAAGTACCAGCAAGTAAACAGTCTATTGATATAAATGACAGAAGCAGATGCAGCAACATCAGAACACTCTGAAAACATTTGAGAAAGAAAAAAGAAAATTGGAAACTTTGGGTATGGAAAAGTCTTTTTCCAGACGCAGTATTTTGGATCCAAAGGGGTCTGAGACAATAAAACAAATACTCATTTTCCTTCACAGTGAAAATCCAGAGTCCAAGTGAAATGCAAACAGAACTGAAATGGCATTTTGCAGTTCTTTTACAACCTTCTTTCTTTAGAGAGGGTAGCAAACTCACACAGTTTTTAAATAGGTATAATCCCTGTTTCACAGCATGGACTTGCTATGACTTGTCTATATTAAGAACTAAGTCTAGGACAAAGGCAGGAATAGATGTCTGACCTTGTGATTCCTAGACTGTCACCACAAAGCTACCTTTACTTTATGTCAATACAGCTATTACCTGTGAAATCCCCACAAAACTGTTCTTCTGAGATAGTATCTGAACCTGACTCTAATCAAAGATTCAAGAAACCAAGAGACTTCACAGGGTGTTTGTTTGTGGGACTTGTACAGGCAGGAAACATGAACAGTCAAAGAAAAGCTTTACTTAACTACAATCCACAGTTTCCCCAAAGAAAAGCAAGGAACAATCATGGCTAACTGGATATCAACAAGATAGCCACCGCAAGAAGAGGTAACATTGTACTGCTGACATGCACAATTAACATCACATTGCTCATTGTTGATCGTGTTCTGTGGCACTTGAACAAACCTGTTACTTCTGTGAGCTCTTTAAAAAAAGCTTTTGCTGGAAGTCAGACACAAAGGTTAATTTCATATGCTTATGCTGAAGGATTATTTACCATGCCTTGTCATTTATGTAAATGCTTACTGAGAATCATATAACTGAAGTATGGAAGTCCTCTATACTTGGACATACAAGAAAACCAGTATTGTGATAATGAAAAGAAAGGGTCACAGCAGCAAGGCTATGATCCAGGATAATGCAGGCATAGCACTTGAACTATAAAAGTGGAGGAATATGTTAAAATCCTGTTTAAGATAGTCAACAAAGACATTTTTGCAACTTTAAAATGGAAATATGCAAGTTCTTGTCTGTCCACAGACACTAGAAGGTCAGTAAAAGGCAGACACTTGATATTTTTGTATCATGCCTATGAATAAAAAGAAAAAAAAAAAAAAAAAAGAAAAAGAAAGAGAAAAGACATAGCCTTGTCAGAGCTCCTGTATCCCTCTGGCACACTGCAAAGGCAATCAGCAGTACTGAGAATACCTGTTATTCAGATGCACTAAGGAACAGCAAGCCTCTGAGGCTTTCTGCACCTTTTATTCCCATCTGAAGTGCTTAAGGATAAATTCAATGTACCCAACAGCATATTGTGAGTCCAAATACATGTATTTTTTTCTGAAAATATAAAAAGTTTGTGCCTGCAGATGATGTGCCTGCAAAGAATTCTGGATTACCTAAGGAGACAGGCATCATATACTTCTTTGGTACAGTAACAGCTCATGTAACAGGACTCTGTTATTGATCCCAGTCCAGGAAGAACTTGGGCATGAATGACTCTCCAAGTGCCAGTGCCCTAACTGTACATTGTGTTTCTGCTCCAACACAACATCCACAGTATCTCTGACTGAAACAATTATTATATTTATTTTTCTATGAATTAATTTCATAGAATGGTAGAGTACTAGTAAATGAGAAATATAAAAGCAATAAATATATATATGTAAATAGATAAAGTATATAAATACCTTGAAAGTAAAAGGTTTTTCCTGTTTATCATCACAACTTTCAAAGAGTCAAAGTCATTCACCATACCAGTAAAAAATCCATATTCCCAGCTGACACAGTAATTAATTGTTGGTAGGACTGAAATTCTCTAGTCATTACTCTTCTCAGGCAGCCCCACCTCTCTGAAGATACTGATTATTTTACAGAATGACATTCTGAAAGCTAGACCAATTTAAAGCAGTCAGATGACAAGGTGCAGTAAGAGGAACTCAGCTCAGCTGATGTAAGAGATAACTGCTGCAGGAAAGAGGTCCCATGCCCCCTACTCCTCTTAGCATCCCCCTTTCCAGCCACACATTCCTGATGCTTCCTTGTATGAGCTATGATTCATGTAATCCTTCAGTAAGCCAGTTCATTGGCAGAAGCTAATTTATCCAGAATGAGCCTTCTGCAAGTTGATAACCTCAATCAACTTGCCAAGGGATCAGACGAACATCAGAACAAGCAAGGGAGGAAAAAGATGGACTGCTCCCAGCAGCAACAAAATGCTAAGTCTGCTTGGCTGTCTTCAAACCTGATCTTTAATCTCTCATGAATACCAGAGAGCAAAACAGAGCTTTCATAATGAGTTATTAAGTTATCAATGTATTTTGTTGCCAAAAGGATCCCACCCTATATTGGAACTTACCTAGAGATTCTTTGGAGCTATTTGGTCAGTGTTATTAGAATGCCACGTATTTACAATCTGCTATCTTTGCTCATGTCAAGCAGTAATTTTTTTTTCTACAAATAGCACCAGTGAAGATGATACAACTGTTTTCAGATCATGGTATCATTTTATGGAAAGGTATTAGAATCTGGTCACATTACAAAATGTGAATTCAACAATGATCTCTCTCTAATACAACTGCTATTTAATTTTTTCTACATATGACACAGAACTGCAGAGTCATAATGTCATCATATATAGAATGCACAGGACACTGAAGAACTGCTTGGTAACCTACTGGCAAAAGTCTAGCTACTGAGTGCCATTTTTCTTGCACTGTCTGTAATTCAATTTTGATGAATTTGTCTTCAAAATAAATTAATCATTGTTCATCATGGCTTATGTTGCCTCACCACTCAGTTTGGTTAACAACACATTATTTAAATTAATTCCTTGATTTGCTGCATACTTTCATCAACATTACTTTTCCCATGAGAAATTGATTTGCCTCTCTACGTGTACCTTAAGAACAATGTGATAAGAAGTAATTCTTGCGAAGTAATGTTTATGCTTATGTATGCAAACACATAACTCTCATTAATTAAAAAAAGTTATCAATTATGTAATAAGATTTGAAAGAGTCTTTTGCATGCTGTTATTCAATATCAGGGGAACTTAAAAAAGAATACCAAAAAGGTGTACTGTTATTTTGAGAGGGAATTTGTATTGTTATTCCTACCATAAGACACTTAAGACTATGCAAAAATATTATCATCACTAACATGAACATTATCTTTTCTTTGTTATATGAAAAATGCCATCTTAATTTTTTTTTTTTGTGATTCACATAACATTCTGCCTTTCTGTAAGGCACATCTCTGAACAGAAGTGTACTCAGTTTCCTGAATGGTCTCCCCGAAACTCCAAAGAAACTGGATGAAATTTCACCAGCTAGAAGCCTCTTTCTGAAGTCCACATATCACTCCTCCCATTTCCAGAGGGTTCAACACAGCACCTGAGCCCTGCTCACTGTACAAGGTGCCACCAGAGGGTTTTGCAAGCACATGCATCAAGGCACTAAGAAGCCAGGCAAACTTGGTTTAAGCCTTGAAAAGGTTCATTTCAAACATAAGCAAAGACACTCGAAGCAACACCTACTGTTTTTGAGGGTCCCTACACATTGCAGTGCCACAGTGAGTTTTGCACAGCCAGCAGCCTGCTTGTCACACTGGAAATTCAGAGGTAAGAGCCACAGGCAAACTAATTCATTACATATGAAACACTTGAGCCCTCAGTAGTTCATAAATTACATATGTACAGTTCCAAAAGAGTTTGCCATTCTTCAGCAGAGACAGCATTATCAGTAATATCAATACTCCAAGAATAACTAGAGTTTGTAAGAGCATTCAAAGCAACCAAAAGGGGGTAATCCACAAACAAACACTACTCCATTATTTCACAAAGATAAAGAAATTATCAGGAAAAACAAACACTAAAATTTCAGGATCAATGAGATCTTCAGTTATAAAAAAAGAGAAAACATCACCAAACAAAAAAACCCCAACCAAACAAAGAACCAAGAAAAAACATTCACACACATGCTAGTAAAGCAATCCTTTGTGTTAGGGGAACATCAAACTGCTGTTTATTTAATCTAGAGACTGTTTTCAAAGCAGGAGTCAATTCAAAAATGTCAAAACTTCCACCTAGTTACAGGAATATACAGCCATTCCCCACACTTTCACCACAGCCTGCCTTCTTAAAGAAGCACTACTTGCTTCAGCAGAGGAGCTCTGCCACTCTTCTACAGCAACCCTGTAAAATACTGTACAATGAAGTATGAGCTGCAACAGAGAAGATTCTGAAAATTCAAGTCCTCAACTTTACATGATCTGCAAATGCATCTTAATCAGGTGCAACGTCAGTACAGACAAGCTGTATGCTGATGGCAGGAAATGTGGAGCTCTAGGTCTCAGGTTTCATTTTAGGTACCTTTTGATTTACTGTGTGATACTAGGCAAGTTTTTTCCCATTATTTATTTATAAGTTACATCTCATTATCTAGGAAGCCTAATTAGCTCATCTGGAAAGTGATTTGAAATGCACATATGCAAGATAGTGTGTATTTCTCAACTCTTGTCATCTGTGCCAATAAAATACCTATTTCACAATAATTAGCTTTGACTGTATTTTTGATAGCTACTGCGTCATCCCTAGAAATTCCAGCTCTGGAAGTCACAAATAGAAAGACTCATTGGGATGCAATGCTAATGAAGTGGTATGTGAAACATCTATAGATAAGGTTAATATTCTAAAGGCCTTTTTGCAACCACTCAGCACACAATGAAACTTTCTTCCCAGCTGGGTTTCCCTCAAATGAAAACCAAGAAATTTATTTTTAAACTCTCATCGGTATTACAGTAAGCACTTCCAGCACAGGTCTATGTCTGTCTGAAAAAAAAATCAAACAAAATATCCCTGGCCTAAGACACTAAATGTAATCTTAGGATTGATTAAAATGTTCTAGAAAGCTTTAGTAAATGTCTCTTATTACTTTATGTAGAAGCCCTCCATTCACTTCTGGAAAATTTGTGAATTACTAACAGGACTTCAGAACAGACCAAAAGCTCAGCCTTGGGGCAGAGGCTGGGTGAGATGGGCTGAAGTAAAATGGGGACAGTGCAAGCAGTCTGAAGGAGTATTGGGGTTACACCTCCCATGCTCCAGCCATGCACCAGCCCCAAGGAAGGATTCCAACAGCCCACAAAGAGAAGAGAGACTCACTAAACCCTACTGCTCTTTCCAACCAAGTCTAGTGTCCTGTCTCTACAATAGCTGGCACAGGATGTTTCAGGCAAAACCTTAAGAAATTATGAGGGAAACTGTTATGGAGTAATCAATTCAGCATGTGATTCTCTGGTTAAAGAAATCAAAGAGCACATGTCCTAAAACACATATACCCATCTGTTAAGGTTTTCTATGTTCTAATGCTGACTATTTTTAACCAAATATTTTTTCCTTCTCTGTATGAACTAGGATTCCCAAACAAGCCCAAATTTCAATGTTCATTTTGACTGTAAGAATTCTGCAGCTCAAGGCACCTCATCTTGTCCATGTGTACACACATTAACCTAATGAGTTCTCAGCCTTACTCACATTCTACCATTCTACATACCACTGGAGTAAAGAAATTTAAATATTAAACTATGTAGGGTCAGTCTACTTGGCATGACATTTTTTTATAGCCAAATTAGTTTCAAACACATGCATCATTTTAAACAACACAAATTCCATATTTTAAGTAAGAAAATTATGCAACTCTTAATACATCACAACCAAGATTGGTTTACTGGTTTTTAAATCACATGGTTTACGATTTCCTCTACAAGAGCTCCCATCTCAATACTTCATTCACTCCTTCAGGCAAAAGAAAAGAAAAAAATCTTCCTTCAATTTACTCTAGTGCCTTGTTGCTGCTGGTAAACATTTCTGCTGTCAGCTTCCTGGAAGATGATCTCCCTCAGAATCAGGGAGGTGGCTGCTGCTGTTGCTGCTGCCAGGACTCCAAAGCAACAGAGCAATCTGGCTCTATCAGCATGTGAGAGAGGTGAGGCAGGGGAACCTGGGACTGACTGGATTGCACAAGCAGCCACAAACACTGTCAAACCAGCTCACCATCTTTGTACCTTTCCTCCCTCTACTTGTCCATACTTCTGTTACTTACGATTCTCACCACGTTACACAGAGATGAAAAAGGAAATTAGCTTATATTTTTTTGTTGGATACATCATTTTTCCCTCCCCTGCTTGACTCCATGTTTCTCACTCCCTCATTTCAGCTACATGCCCATTTTCTCATCAAATCACAGGGTAGGGAGAATGCTGCTGCTATTTAAATTGCTGGGCCTCTTAGAACTTAATAAAGTCAATTTTGGCTCAGAACACGTATGGCAAGGTGAGTATTAATGTTTCTTTTCAACATAACAAAAAAACTCCTAAGAACATCTTATCTAAAAAACACTTTGCACACACCAGACCACTACAGTGTAGCTCTACTTGATGTATTTCTCACCACTGATGGGTGATCAGTATTTCTTCAAAACACAGGTATTAGGTATATTTTATTCTCTGAATTTCTCATAAGATGTGGTAGAAATCAATTAACAAAGAAAATTAAAATTAAATATGGCAATCTGCATGAAATCTTCAGATTTCAGAAGGGGCATGGAGTGGGGACAGGGGTGCTAAAGTGAATTTGAAATGGTTGGTGAACTTCTAGGACCCTACTTGATGTGTCTGCACACTGTTAGCTGCATTCTTTTTCTGTCCTGTCCACAAGATTCAGCTTCTGTCCCCAGCTCATCACAACCTCCAAATATCAGCAGCATATCGGAAATTTCCTGAAGTGATGCAAATCCAATATAGCCCCACTTTTAAACTGGCCATAAATGGGAAAAATAAGGAGTTGAAAATATATCTGCCATTCAATAATGGCTATACCTAAATTGTTCAAGTTATGTAATCAAGTATTGAATAAATGGTGGGTAACGCCCTGGGCAGAGGAGACAAGAGGACACTTGGTGCCTCTTACCTGTAGGACCCAGGAACACAGCACATAACAGAGTATAAAACTCATTCTTACATCTCACCAGCAATTAGGTGCTACCAGCTCTACTGTCACACTAAACAGTGCTCAGCTACCTAAGTGGTCAGGGAAATAATGAGGCCATCAGGTTATTCCATGTCCTTTATTGCCACATAACCCTACTAGGAGTAGGTGCACCTTTTATTTCTCTCTGTCTTTCTTGGTGTAGCATATGCCTGAAGGTTACAAACTAATAGAGACATACAAAAATATCTAGATGCTTTTGTACCTGCTACCTTAACAATATCTACCATCAAAGAAGAGCATTTTCAAGGAAAAACTTCTGTCTTGTCATCTTCTCAGGCACTTGAGATCCTAGCCAAAGGGCAAAAATAGAATACAGTGCTTCTATGTGATGTGCATATGATGCATGAGTAAAGCTTATCCATACAGCACATGAACAATCATGAAATGGGTTGCCAGTGATTCTGCATTATTTCCTTTGTGGCTTTGGCACTATTTTGCCTGGGTCAAACACAAGAGAACATATTCTTCCCTGCTGCAATACCAAACAAAAGTATTCTGCTTTGCTGCATTTTTAATTACTAGCACAACTGAAAGTAAACTAGTTATATTACAACCACCAAATAGACAATGGTTAAATAATTACACCATATAATTTTGCAAACTTTAAAATACTCCCCAAAAAAGTTTTTCTTCCCTTTCTCACAATGTAACTATTTTTTAAGAGTATACTTCTCTGCAACTGAAAAATAATTTAAAAAAGAGAAAAGATCCTTATGTGTCTCTTTCTGCATTTGTATTCAGGCATTCAAAAGGTACATCCCCTGCTGAGCACTTCGCTGACATATAAACTATACTTTAGTTATTATTTCACTAATTTGATAACAGCTACAGTTAAAATGTAAGCAGCTCACTGCATTCAAAACAGCTGACATTGTTGTGACAAGTGGACTGGGTGGAAGACAATCAATTATGTTTCCTCATTTTTAAAATGATTTTTCACAAGATTTGTTCTTCTGTTGTGAAGAGAGCTGCCCTCTCTCTAGGAATTACTGCCATCAAAACAATTCATAATATCAGCAGCCCCTTGTCTGTTTCTTCACAATTGCATTTCCACACTGCAACACAGAATGGCAAAGCCAGATGCTAAAACAAACTCACAGAGCAAATGGAAGTTGTTCCAAGAGCCTTCCAATGGCTCTCAAACACATCAGGCAGCAGCTCAGTAATGACCCAGGAAGGGCTGAAAGACACTCATGCACAGCCCCAGCAAACCACACTGCTTGTGCAGTCTCAAAATGCATGTTGAGGCTACTGGGGCATGGCAGAAATGAAATCAACTGGAGGAGCTCTATTAAAATAAGCAGCAATGCAGTTTGGGAAATTAGCCTCATGGTGCTCTGCAGTTTCCAAATATCCTTCAGTATTTATGGAACATTTATATTATACTTACAAAATTAATGCACAAGGACACTTATCAAGACATCATGTCTAATCTCCAACTCTCAGAGCTGCAACAAAATACAGTACTTCCCTCTGGCTGATCAAAGGACATTTAGAAGTCACTACTCTGGGTAGATTATTTATTCATATGTTTTAGAATGCAAAGCCCAAGACCAGCCTCAAATGTGTTTGGGCTTTTACATTTCCCAGATTGAAACATGCAAGACTCCTAATTGTTGCTCCCATCCCTACCAGTATTCATTCAGGTATTTAGGATTAAACACGTGAGCAGTGCAGAAATTTAAACACCTGCAGAAGTTTGCTGGATCTAAGTCTAAAGGAGAACTGGGGCTTTATTTCTGGCTATTCTCAAAAGCTCACCTTGCAATGTTTTATACTGGACAGAGTTATACCTCTCCCATCTGTAAACAAGGGAATATAAGCAATCTATAACAGAGGTACACTTCAAAGCTTAATTAAATGGTGTTAAAGTGCTTTGAATTCTTCAGATTCAAAAGATGCTAGATAAGAGAAAAATAGTACTATTGCTATTTTCATTTCTTTAGCAGCAAATCTCTTGAGTAGCAAATATTTCTTTCATGCTCATGCCCTGTGTATACTGGAGATGTCAGCAATGACCATATACAGCTACAGGTTGGGCTCTGGAGATGCTAAAATACTTGGTCAGTGCAGACAGAATCTTCACTGTATAAGCACTGTTTTTTCCTTTAAAAAATCAATGCTACTGGCAGATGTGCTAAGCTAGAGCAATCTAGAACATGCTTAAATTCTCTTTTCTATGTTAATTTGGAAAGTTACATTAGCACCTTCTGGACATTAATAAATCATATCTCATGATTTCATTAATAGTCTGAATGATGGCCAATATTGACTAAATTTGATTTCTTTTAAAACTGGTTAAAAAAATCAAACAAGAACAAACCCTGGTTTTTACCAAGCTTCCAAACAGTATTTTAACACTCAATGATCACACATTTTATTTAGCTTTCTAGACAAGGATTTAAGCACAAAATACTTCTTTCTCCAGTTAAGCTCACCCAACCTTGCAGCAAAGCAAACAGCTGAAAGAGCAAAGCCAAATGCACAACAGAAGGTCCACCTCCACCTTATTCTGACACACTGAGGTGACTCAGGCTGCAACTGCTGCTCACATGCAGGAATCAGCAGGCTTGTGAGTACAGCCTTCACATGGGGTCCTTTCTTCCTCAAGAAAAAGACAGTTTCTCATGGATTTAGCCCATGAACTACCAGATGGAACACATAAATGTATAAATGCAAGTGTTTGAAGAAAAAAACCCACCCTTCAAAATGCCAAAATAACAAGAAAAAGATGACAAGGGAAAAAAGTTAAATATTTCATCAGAATAAGCTTATGGTAAAAACATGACTGAGTTTTCAACCATGTGAATAAAAACAAGATGCAAACGTTTTCTATACTCACTAACATCAAAAGGGCTCTTTCTATATTTGATCAATGTTCCTACATTAATTACACAGGTTCCAGTTATTCCACAGGTTTTTCTTCCTGAAGCATAAAATCAGGTCTTCAAGCAGAACTCATAACTGTTTTTCCAAACGCTTCAGAGTCAGAACACGATATTACTACACTCAGACTATTTTTCTCATTCATTTGCAATAGGTTAAGAGTTTTGAGGACCTGTTGAATGTTCTCTCATGGTTACAGGCACATATGGTTTTTCTTCACCTTTTTATGCTGGTCATCTACTTTCACCATATTTGGAGGAACTTTTTATTCAAATCTTCTGACAAATCTGGCTGAAACTGGCCAGAAGTTCAAAGGTAATTTTGCATGCCTATTCACAAGCACATACATGCATGTGATCCAGCATCTCTGGCCACAGGAATAAACTATGAATTCTGTGGAATGTAACTCTTGGAAATAAATTTTAAAAAAAATCAAAAATAGCAAACACTTTTCCACCCATTCCAATGCTTACTTATATTTTTCATCCTCAGATATTCAAGATACAACTTTCAACTCACATACCATTATTCTGTTCATACAAAAAGAGTAAAGAGCACCACTTAATTGGATAGATAAATCTGTTGAATAATTTCTAGAGTCAGGTTTCAGCAAGCTAGTCACGAAATCAAACCCATTTTGCAGACTCTGTCTACAGGTGTCTCTCTTACGTGGTTGGGTTCCTTCATGTCTTGTTCTATTTTTCTGGTTAGCTCAGTATTGGTAGGAAGAGAACGTGTCCATTGCAGTTTTCCAAATCTTGTGCTCATTGCTAAGCCAGTATATTCAAAATGCTTTGATAACACTTGCAAGCCTAAAGAGATTGAATTCTCTGCTTAGAGCCCATGTGTGTTTGCAAATACTAATGATGACTTGATCTACAGAAGAGTATTTACAGACTACAGAAAATCCATTCTAGGCTTTTGGTCATGGGAAATGTGCCAAAAGACTATCCATCTCCAGAAGCCTAAGTCCCCATCAGCTGCAGGGTATGAATGCACATCCAGGGAAGTCTTCCTGCCATTCAGAACAGATCTCACAGCTCAGTCAGGCATTCTTTACATTCACAGAAATGAAAGCATTGCTGCACATTGCAAACTTAGCTTTTGTCACACTTAAAAAAATTTAAAACAATCAAAATACCAGAGTAGTTAATCCCTGGAAGGACTTGTGATCATATCCTTGACACATTTGATAAATATGGAAATAGTGAAAATGTTCTGACTTGCTAAACTTGGAGTCTCTTTAACAGATTTCTTGGCCCCAACATGCACAGACTGCTGACTTGGCACACCCAGAGGACCTTTGCTCACCTTCCTCAACAGACCCACACTGGTAAGTCTGAGTTTCCCCAAGAGCAGAACGAAGCCATGCTTATTGAAATGTTTACTGAATACACAGAAGTAGAGCAGTGCTCTCATGAAAATAAGTATGTCAGAGCAAATCTCCATAGGCACATGTATGAAAACACAGATGATAAAAGAAATTAATTAATTAATTAAGGAATTTGAGTGACTCTCATTCTTCAAAAACAGACTAAAATGCCTTTAAGGTTTTATGGAACATTGACTTCTAAACAATATCACCTGCTGATGCACATTAATGAAAGAGATAGAGTAACAAAGAAGCCAAACTGAATAAAATTCAGCTCACTGCTATCACTTTTACCCTACTGTGTAATTCCCTAGCCATGGATTCAAACAACAAAAACATGTCCAGGTAACTTTGAACACTACATATAATTTATTTTGCATAAATATACATTAATATATTTATCAGATTTAAGAATATTACAGTATGCATGAATTGCCACACCAATTTACTTTTTTATACTCAGCACCGTAGATTGTTTCAGCCACAGGAATAAAAGAGAGCAATATAAAAGGAGTGGGGGAGAAGACTCTAATGCCTACATACTACTGACTATTGATTATTTTGAAAAAAAAAAAAAAGAAACAATCAACCATAGATTATTGCAAGTTGTGCAAACTAAGGTGTTTTCCAAGGGAGGTGTCAAGATGGTTGATTGTGTCAGCCTAGCTTTCAGCTGTTCTATTTGAAAATCAAAACATACTTTTGACACTTATAAATTAGGTGCTTTTCAAAGGTATATGGCACATTCACATGCATTTCAAAATGGAAAACTGTTTCCATCAGACAAGGTAATGTTAAAGGATTAAAAAAAAAAAAGCAGTAGAGATAGAAGAGAAGAAAAACCAGAAAAGTAGGAACAACAAGATGAGGCAGTAACACAATCATGGAGGTAACTTAATGGGCAAAAGCAATTGATGATGCTCAATATAATCTATGCTTTTTTGTTTAAGCAGCAACTCAAAATTGAAGTACCTAAAATCAGAGGTGATTTGTCATATTTAAAATCCAAAATGATCTTTGAAAAAGACAAAACAAATATCTTCAGAAACACAGTCTATAGTTACCTTTCTAGCCAGTTACATGAAACTGCATCATGCAAATAGGCTACAGTTTTCTGAAAAAAGTGAGACCTGATGGAAGAATTTTCACGATGTTTTCATGAATATATAGAAATAAATCTAACAAAAATATCTACCTGTAGATACTTCAAGGTCTTCCTTTCCATATGAAAATGTACAGAGAAAAGATATTCCCATGTTCAACTATGCCCATTCCCACCCTAATTCTAAATCAGGGTGATAGGGACCAAGTGGGGAGGCAGGAGCATAAGGCAAATAACTTCTGTCTGATCATACAGCTCACCCCTGTTAGCTTTGGGCAGCTCTGAGCACCAGCAGTGCACAGCAGACTTCAAGCTCTCACCCATTCACTGTTCTATTGCAGTAACACAGTTTTGCACTGTAAACCTGTTATGGACAAAATCTCTGATGCTGCATTAGTGGTGAGTGACTGTGACAACAACGTTACAAGGAGTCAGAACTTGTACAGCTTATTTTTTTATTCTGCCTATTTGAAGAATGATTGCCTATTTAAAAAGATGGAAATGGCATCTGCTCTCCTCCTTTTTCCACAATTGTGGTTCACATTATTTAATTTAAAAAAAAAAATCACTAAATTTAATTAAATACTGAAAAATGTGACCCAAGGAAGTTTTGCATTATGTTTCACCCACGACTTAAAGTATTTTTGTGCTTGTTTATGCCGTACTTCTATCACCATTATATGTCAGATCCAGAGCTAGGATTACATTAAAAACATCACACAAAGATTTTAGTTGGACATTTTTTGTTTAGTAAAAGACAATTCAGTTGTCTGACATTCCTGGGGATCAATTTGTACAAACAATTTGATGCAATGGAGGCAATTTTAATTAAAGCTACCAAATCCCACTCTCCCTGCCCCCACCTTGCCCAAGAGAACCATCTTTACAGAGAAAAAGAAACGAAAGTGTTCATATAGTGAAATTTATTTTTATTTCTTTTCTAATCTCCAGAAGCTACCAATGAGGCTGCCAACTGCTGCTGACTCTAACTGGCTTTCCTGACAGAACTTGTGAGGTATAAACCTGGAAGGCCCACATGCTGTGAAGCAGTTTGTAACATTAAGAGATCCAACTTTAGCAGCAGATTTATACTTTCTTTTGACTTTGAAAACAGCAAGAACTTGCTGAAGAGAATAAAAAACAAGACCACAGCCTGGTCTGATTTCCAGATTATAAAAAAGTCAGCACTGCATTTTGCATGATTACTGATACTAATTTTAGGACAGCTTAAGTAATCACTGAAACATAGACAATTTAAATTTTAAGCAGGTTGCACAGAAACAAGCAAAACCAGGGTAAATAGAAAATTTGCCCTGCAGTTAGCACCAGGTGATGCATAAACCCAATGCAAGTACAGTGTATTCCATGTTACTGGGGTGAAAAGAGGAGAACTTTGAATTCAAAACCAAAAACTTGGTTATATTAAATTCCTAGAAGTACATTCTAGTTATGAATCAGATGCCAGTGAATACTATTAACTTGAACAGTAAGAAAAAGACATGTGAATAAATATTCAGCAAGGCACCAGCAGGGCACAGGTAAATGCAAACACAAAAAGCTCCGAGAGGAGAGCAAACATTGAATACCAGCATAGTTAAGTAAAATAAACACAGAAAGAATAAACATAGAAAGAATAAAGATGTAAAGTTTAAAAACCAGAGACAAAAAAACCCTGCCAAGGCATACCCAATATAAATATAGAAAGCATCCAAGAACTCAAGCAAAGATACAGGACACCATAAAAAACCAAAGTATTTTACATTTACATTACAAAAAGCAGAATTACACATTATTATACACATATTTCATTTAAAAATGAGAAAGAAGAAACTCTTTTCATGCATACACCTCACAATTCAGTATTAAGTATTTATGAATGGTCCAAGTGAAAATAAAAGATAAGCATATACCTAAGTGAAAAATAAAACTAAAAGAAAATAAAATAGAAGGGAATACAGAGCATGGAAGGACAAAGATGGGATCAAAAACCCTTCAGATAATTGATTTTGAGACTGAGCTATAGAAATTGCCAAAGAAAAGCTTTTGCTATAAAAAACCCAAAAACTTTAGCCTTAACTTTACACATACAATAATGCTTGTCATGAGCAGAGATACACAAGTAGACACCAACAGATTCATTGCCTTTTTTCAGATATAGTTATGAAAGAGCTGTTTAGAGACTGCAACAGGATAGCTCCTTCAAGGCCTACCAAAATTAGTCTGGAGTCTGGATCACTTGCAAGAACAAATCAAATCCAAATACATATGGAGGCTCTGAAGCAGTACAAAACCTTCTCTTAGAAGTCTTTCTACAACCTGAAAGCCAATTCTGCAAGTGAAAAACTCTACCACAGAGCAAACTTATGAAGACTAACAAAGGGTATGGAGAACAAAAGCTGAAAGATTTGAAGCTTTTACTAACATGCAGAGTGCTAACATTTACCCAGAAAACACAACTCTATTTTCTCTAATGGCTTCAAATGAAGAACCAAAAGCTGTTTAGATATGAAGTTATGAGACTGAGTTGCAATCTGAAATGTTTCTTAGAAGAGCAATTAGACTGGCTAGAAAAAATACACCTAAGTAGAAAATACAGTATTGTAAAATGAGGCTCCAAATGCACAAATGTTTTTTCTCAATTTTCTCTGAGCGTAACTTCAAAGCACAAACAGACCATGAACACCATCAAGGCCCAGAGCACAGCCCTGAACAGTGTCCCCAAGGAAACAAGCAGCACTACCAAGAAGTACATTTGGTGAATTCAAAACCCTACAGATTGGTGGATGACACAGAGTACAGTTGTATGATTCAGATTCCTAAAAATGAGATTGGCTTGTTGTTTTAAAAAGTTGAACTGTTCAGAAGAAATAATACTATGTTATTTATTTCAAATTACAATAGCTCCATAAGCACAAGCAGGATTAAGAGCAAGATGAAAAGTAATAGTGAAAAGAAGTCATGAATGGTATTTGAAATTATTAACATGCTACTAAGACCACAGTTTAGTGGTCTAAACAGAAAAAACTAAAAGCTGTGAACTTTGGTAAAGACTCCACTGCAGAGCAAAATGCACATGATTATTAAGTGATATCATCCATTCATATTCCAGATTATAAAAGGCAGACATCAAGGAATGGACACAGTTTAGTCATTAGCTGTAGAATCTTGAGAAGGTATCTGAAAAAATGCCTAAGAACAGAAAGAGACAGCTAGAAGCAAAAAACCAACAACAAGAAAGCCAAACAACCCCCCCCCCAAAAAAGAGCAAACAAACAAAAAAAATTAAAAAAAAACAAACAAACAAACAAACAAACAAAAAAAAACCCTCAAGCTAAAGTATGTCACCAAATTAATGATGCTTTCCTAGCTAGCAAAATCCAAATTTTAATTTTATTAACAAGTCAGTCACAAATAGAAGGGCCTTCTGTAACAAGACTAACACACATTTCAACCTCTTCCAGTCTGGAAAATTAAAATCTTTTAATTCCCTGATTGCCTAATACAATAAGAAGATCACCAAAATTAAAGATCCACATGTCTTGCCCTACCCAACCCTATTACACACTGAGGGCCTAAAAAGATAACAAACACAATAATTAGAATGCAATAACCAAAGTAATTGGTGGCCTGGTAATTTCAGAATCAGTTAAGACACACAATATAGAAACAGAACATGGGTGCACAAAGAGGAAAAATATGAAAATTGTCCCTCTTCCCTCTGTAATACAGAACATTAAGTCCTTCATTTTGAGTAAAAAGTGATCTTCCATTGCTTGGCATTTCTTCTCTGGAACAATGACATAGGCAGGGACCAAGGAGTGGAACTTGTTAAAGGGCGCACAAAAAGACTGTGTACAAGTGACCTCCTGATGTGATAAAGCAGACTGGGGAAGAAGAGAGAAAAAGAGGAGTAGATGAATTGCTGAGTGTTCTGCAAAAACAGACAGATGAACAGGATCAAAAAATTGACTGCCCCAGCAAGTACTTAAGATTAATGGACAAAAGGCAGCACATCCCAGTCTCAGGATGCACCACATGCACCTGCAGTCTTGGGTGGACTTCCCTCTATGTAGCTCACACTTCTGTAGTGCAAAGATGATCAAATAGATCTAATAACATAATGCCACACTCTGCACTCAGAGGGAAAGAAGAATACAGATGATACATGATTCCACTTCCTGTGACACTACACTGATTGGTTTTATTGTGAAGTCTATTTATACAGCTGATTATAAATTCCTAGTGTGCTTTGATTAATGCAATAGCAGCTGGACTACTTCCTTTCTCTTAGCACTTAGCTGCATTCTTGATTAGTGAGTGGTATATGAAAGCTTGTGAAATAAGTACAGGAAGATCAAACAAAAGCAATGATTTCCTCTTAGACCACTACATTACATTAAACCTGCCAACGCTAGACCAGCTAGTCCCTGACCTGCAGCAGCTGGGAGCAGCCACATTCCAGATGGTCCAAGAAAGCTGCTTTTGTATGGTCCTTATTTGTACCAACCTAACATGGCAAGAAAAAAATCAGAGCAAGCTGTTTGGGCAACTCTGTGATAGATAACAACTCCAAATAGAGCAAATTTCCAGTCATCCAGTCTGTGTATGGTGTGATCTATCAGATCCATCCCTAGAGGACTACCATCACTACTGAAAGCCAAATCTACTTTCACTACACTAGAACATGTATATGCAGTCTGCATGCCACTGGCATCTCCAGATAACAAACCACTACAAAATACTCTGTCACATCTCCTATTCTGGATCCTCAGCTTTCCAAAGAAAGAGGAAAGAAGAGAGGATTCAGGTCATTGCTCTGAGGTTTGCTATGTGTGCACACGACTGTGTGTAAGATTTGCAGTCCTAACCAGAAGAGCGAGCACAGACAGAAGTAAGCACACTCCTCACTCAATATATTTTTATATACATAGTTGGCACATTGGTGAACTTCTATAAAAGGCTCTAAATTATCTAAAATGCGTGCATGTGTGCCCCCTTTTATATTGCAAAACAATTGAGAGCTAAAACCTTGAGGTGTTGTAGTGGGTTGACCTCGATGAGACCCAGGAGTTCTCCCCCAAACAGTCTTTTCAAACCTGAAACAAGCACAGGAGTTACATTGCAACTGCATTTGACCTTGGCTAATTCAGGTACCAATACATGCATTGAAGGATACACCAGGATGAGTTCAGGATAAATCAAAATACATACACAATTGCCTCAAGTTGGGAGCAGTGCAGATGTTTTGGGAGATTCATCCTTGATCTGTAGAAGGAACCAGATGCATACACAGATATAATTTAATGATTTGATCTTTGTCTAATGCCTTGCTTCTCTAATGAAATAGTTTAGCATATACAGTTAATTTTAAACTGGTAGCTTTTTTTTTTCTCCCCCTTTTTCTTTTTCCCCTGCTCTCTGCCTAATCTCTATGTAACTGAATGGCTGCAAGTGCTGGTCAGTGAGTTTTTGTGCAGTAAGGATGAGAGAAGGGCCAAAAGGTAAGGAAGGAGCTGAAAAGCAAAACTTTTCTGTAAGGGCAACACTGGATAAGAGAGAGGGCACTGACTAGTGAATTTGTTCTACAAATCAGTCTAATAACAACTTTGAACAACTGTCTCTCTGTAAGCCAAGATTATCTTCAAGTTTTTCAAACTTTGTTGCTCTAAGAACAGCAGCTCCATGATACTAAAATTAATGTGTTGTCAGGAGTTTTGTGCATCCCCAAGTCTCACTGGTCTGAATAGAAGCTGGGAAGATTTGGACTTCCACATGAATACTTATGTGAGAATGATGAGCTTTACATTTTCATGGTGATATCAATATGACTGCTATTGAATATTGCTATGTGTGTGCCAATATAACAGGATAATTTTGAAATAAGGGGGAGGGAGTGAGCATTTGTGTAGTAACTTTTAGTTTCTAGCAGAAAAGCCTCTGTAATTTTTATTTCTTGAGAGGAGTTGGAAGAAGAGAAAATAGAGAAACTGGTAGTTTTCTGATGGAAACTATTTTACCTTTATCTGCATGAGATCAGTTGATAGATCATTCTGTCCAAAGTTTCCTCACAGTTTTTTGACATATTTAAACTATGCTACTAATGTTGCATAAATAATCATTTTGATTTTTGCTGATTCCTTTTCTGAAAACAAAAATATGCTGAAGTCACTTGGTGGTGAAAATACTCTAAAAATATTTAAAGGAAGACCTTGCATTTTAAGTGGACTCTAACTACTCCTTCCTTTCTTGGCACATTGATAATACAGTGTGATGGTGACAACACTGAGGCTGTTTTGTGAGTTTTAAATTATGTAGCTGATTGTGTGTATGTATTGTCTGGTTCTGAGTAAACCTGCCCATCAACAATTTAAGCATGGAGACTTTTCTCACCTAGACAAGTGTTCATGGTCCTTATCTTATTTGATTTGCATGAGTGACCTAAGGGCAGCCAATTCTTCACACTCCTCAGCTTATCTTAGCTTCCTTAATTCAAGATTCAAATTTTAATTCACGACTTTCTGCAGTGTGCTCTAATTTGTTTGGTTAACAATTGCTAACAGTCTCAAACCTGTTGTTCTGTTTCTCCCCTTTGTTTTTAAAACCTCCAGTTGTTTCTTATCCAAATGTCCCTATCTCCTTCTGATGGTTAGGTTTATTGTTTATGCTTTTTTTGGTACTAAGTTCAATTAAAACAACTGGACTCTGAACAGGCTTCTGTCTTATGAAAGGTACTTATAATGGGTAGCATTATGGAAGCACAACCTATTAACAGCTGCAAATTTTGTTGATTAAACTAGGTGCAGACAAATTTACAAGAGAATATGTTCTGTGAAAAATTCTAGTTCACTTCAATCCAAAGGTATCCTGACTATTTCCTTACCAGTTTCCACAGCTTCTTGCCAAGAATAATACAAAGTTTCTTGCGAAGTGTTGACACTGAAGGTTCTAAAAGCTAAATGTTTTAGCAATTGTTTTGAGTAGTCTTGATTCTCTGCAAACAAACATGTCTGTCTGTGCAGACACCTGGAGATACTCTTAGCTATTCCACACCACGTTCTTTTCAAACAGGCGTTCAGATCCTTGTGTGGCCGCAGCAAAGTTTGTTTGCAACATCTGCTGAGATGCTCTGAAAGGTAATGCAAATTACAGGACTCTGTTGCCTAATTTTTTTCACAGAGTTTAGTGGAATTTAGGGATTATATTTGTAACTGTTTTGACAGGAATACCATATAAGTCCTGACCAAGCAAGACTTTAAATTTTGAAAGTTTAAGATCTTTTATCTTACAGTCTCAAAGCACATTGCAAATAAATGTTCCTCTAAAAATCTTTTCGATATAAAAAAATTAATATACAGCTAGGTAAGTAAAACATGGAAAGCATGAAGTACTGCTTCAAAGATTACTTAAATAAGTCAGTGGCAGACCCAGCATTGATGAAATAGTTGGGAATGTCAGAAAATTTTGATCTCAGGTTAGCAGTGAGACCAATTGCAATAGGAAGTGAGTGGCACATGCAATGTTTAAAACAAGGCCAACTTTTTCACTTTTGCGTGTCTGGAATCATTTATCATTTGGTTTTTGGTTAAAATACAAATACGTAAAACTTTCTTGAATTGCTATAGGAGTTTTACTCTGCTTTAGTGTCCTGAAATGTGTTTGCAGTGCTCATAAGTGAGTAAATTCAACTATGGTAATTGCTGCTTTGAACTCGTAAATCAGCCTGCAGGAAGAATTTCTGTTAAAGTACAGTGGTACAAATGGAAACAGAAAGTTTTATAGATTGCAGTTTCTAATTCTTGGGTTGGGATTATATACATAGAAGCTGAAAAAAATTCATACTGTCAAGAATTTACTGAAGTATGTGGTACTAATTAACTATGTCCATACCTTTAAGGAACAAGCCTCTGGTGGAGTCAAGGTAATAAAATTTAGAGTTAAATGTCAAACAAATGTAGTTCTTACGTAAATATTCTTTCATGTGAGTTAAGGATGGAATTTTTGTTATTCAGTGTGTATTACATGTAGTGTGCTTCACAAGGAACACGGTATTTCTTTTTCTGCTTGTGTTTTTGTTTAATACATTTCAGTAGAGATATATATATATGCACATACACATATTTTCCTTTTTCTCCAAGACAGTTACTTTATATTGCAAAAGGCAGATTTTTTTTGATTGCTTGATTGTTTTTTCTTTGTTTGTTTTTAAGTGGAGAATAATCTAACTGTTGCAAACTGTATTTGTTGAATAACAGATTTTTAAAGGGGAAAAATTAAATACGAGGGAGCACTGTGGATAAATGATGAAAAGAGCTTCCAGACTTAGAGGTATTCTGGCTACTAGTTAAGAAATACAGAGTTTTTCACCTGAAAGTCAGCTATTCATATCTAGACCATGAACTCAAATGAATCAGAATAATGGACAAACATTAGTAATCTTACTATAACTCATGTGAAAACAAATAGAGAACTGTGTTTAAAAATATCAAGACATTATTGAGGGCAGTAGAACTGAAAGTTAAGAATTAGAGAATTGAGGATTAAATTTTTCTATGCAATCTTTTCTATTGCTATTATGAGAAAATCTGATCTCTGCCTCAATCTGTTCAGGGAATGTGTGTTTGCAGCAAAAGAAACTGTTTTCACATCATTGCATCATTGGTTGCAAAGGCTGATTTTTCTGAATGAATAAGACCAAATCAAGACAGCTGAACTCTTCCTTAGAGAATCAGCTATGCCTTTGGTAATATAAACATATATAAGTATACTTATGGATGACTAAACCATTCTAAGCATGCCTTTCACAGCTGAACATTAATAGTTCATCTCATTTTATGGGTGCTTGGCTTGTGAGATTAAAAATGAAGTGCTCACTTCTACAGCTACATTCAGCAGAGGCTGTTCCTTTAATAAATTAAATGTTACAGCATGCCATATGAAACAGAACAATCGAGTCCTAAGTGCCTCAAAGCAGGCAGCCAAAACTCTTCACATCAATCTGTTGTGGCTCCATTCCCTATCTGTAAATGGATGAATCTGTCTGTCAGGATGGAGCTATTGTGAAGGCAAAGCAGCTGTGAAGCACTCAATGTAGGTTCCAGTTGCTAAAGAAGGGAGTGGTTTGGTGTTCAGAACAGAACTTTATTGGTGTGCAGTAAGTGAGGGCTTGGAGGACAGGCTTCAAAATGAAGGGAGAACAAAATGAGTAAGTTTTTGTTGAGACCTATCCTCCATGCTTGTAATTTGTCTTTTAGATCTCATGCTGGAAAGTTAAAACAAAATACGTCAAGTGCAGTAAAGTTCAGTGGGACTAAAAGTGAATTATAGTGGAAAGTGCTAGTTAGCAAAGGGAGCTGATACCCTCACCTGCAATATTGTCATTGTCACTGAGATGGAATTTTCCTAAGCAGAAGCCTTGTGGCATAAAGCAGTCTGTAAGTCTGGCATATTGCTCGAGTGTCAAAAAAAAAAAAGGAACGTAAGCTTTTCCTTTTCTGAAAAAATTATACATTTTATCAACTTTGTGACAGAAGGTGGACAGAACACTTTTTTAGGAGCCTCCCATTGCATCAAGTGTAATGCAGTGGTATTTTCTAGTAACAGTTATTGCTAGGATGAGGTTTGTTGGTAGAGTTATCAACTTGTATTAAGCCATCTAAGATGGACTAAGCACTAGAGGCCGGAGAACTTGATTTAGATTAAAATGCCAACTTCAATGACTGTGCCTCTGCCTTCTGCAGGACATAGGGCAAAATGCAGAAGAAATTAATGTGCTGCTTACCATCTTTTCTGATTAATCTTGTGTTTTTTCAATTCTGTGCCGTGGTGCTTGTGAAACCCAGTGTCAAAGTAGATTTGATTATCTTGTGCTTGAATCCTTATAAGATTTTTAAAAATGCTCATGATTTCCTAAAGCTTATGATTCTCTTTTATTTAGGAGGTAGAGGGAGATGTGATAAGGTGAATGGAAATTGGGAACAAGAGAGAGGTGGAACAATTGCTCTTGCTTCTCTCTTGCTTCTAGAAAGAATGACTTGGAACTTTGCATGTTCCTAGGCAAAAATTTTTCCTTTTGCAGGTTAGGTCACAGGTTATTCATTACATCAGAGTGCAGAATAAAAAAAATAAGAACAACCCACAATAACTTTATTTTTAATTATCCACTATTCACCTTCATCTAGGGGGAAAATAATGGAGAAACTTCTCAAAACAGCTTTTTATTTAGATTCTGTTACTCTGTTCTATTTTGGAACAGAAGCTTTTAATTCTGCTAACAGTTGTATGGTAGGAAAGAAATCGTACAATATGAAAAAATCAATTTTGAGAACATCTCACCAGTCACATGTAACTGAAAGCTGAGACTTACAGTGTACTTAAAGCAAGAATTTTGCTCCCTTAAATATGACAATTTAAGTGCATGTCTTCTAAGACATGCATCACCAATAAAAGATGTTCCCACAAGAAGATCTCCTGGAGAACAGAAGTAATCTTAATCTCTGGGGCACTTTTTTGCAAATGTCTTTAGCACACAGTAAGAACAACAATTGCAGTAACAGATACTTGTCTTCTGCTTACAGCTTTAAAGGAGATCACAGATGTGCTGAGCTTATTCAAGCCTGTGGAGTCAGCAGTTTTGAAACAATGCTACAAATGCTACAGTGGTACCAGACACACCAACACCATTAGGTGTTGCAACTGAAAAAAGAGATATTAAAGAAGACCAAAAAGGACAGGTCTTCATGTTAGTTGCAAGTTCAACAGGGACAGAGTACAGTTGAGTTTGACTTTTTGTTTTTTTAAAAGGAGCAACCACAAATTTGTCAATACAAAGATGTTAAGAGCTGAGCCGATGACAGCTTAACAGTAAAACCAGGCCTCTCTGACACCACTCATTTAATTATATTCTTTATTGTAATTCTTTCAACTTCAAAATAGCTTGAACTTGAGGAGCTCCTGTTTTCTGTCATTTCACAACTCATAAACTGCAGGGCTGTTCTATTTAGAATAAAACGTTAGAAAAGTGATCAACAGTAAATCACTACACTGTGCATTTAAAAGTCTCATAAAGTGAAGAGCTGGAAAGCAGAGACAATTCACATGAAAACAGAGGGGAGGAGATAATTTGCTGCTTATGGCACAGGACTGTAAGTTAATGCATCTGGGTTCCATTCCATACATTAAATGTGAATAACACTATGTGCTTTGCAGAAGTGAAAGGAGATTTTATTCATCAGCATTTATAAAGCATTTGAGATCACAAGATAAAATATTTTAGCAAAGCAGAAATTACTGTGTATTATTTTACTTTGCAAATTATTTTAAGAGCAAAACAACAATTTTATAAAAATACAGCACTCTACTCTTTCAAAGTCCCTGAAAACTGGCAAGTATTTTTATATATCCATATTAAAAGTCAGGTTACCAAAAAAACCCAGTAGATACGTAAGTGTCACAAGATTTTTAAGCAGAGAACACATATCTTCAAGTCATGCACTCGGTCTCTTAATTCAATAACTGACATTCACTATTGACACTCCAACATTATGTTTTACAAAAGCAAAACACACTTCAGGTGGCCCACATAACTCAGATGCCCACAGGAAGTCAACTTTGCTTCAGCAAATCAACAAGTTTTCCTTTTCATGAAAGCTGAAAATATTCCATGGCATGAATGGCAAGCACAAAGAAACTAGTATGAAGCTTGCCCAAAATACTGTAATGACTCAACACTCAAATAGCAAAACACATTTCATCTTTCTACCTATCACATCTGGTTTTTAAATCAATGGTCTAAAAGCCAATCCCTCTCCATTTCACCCCTTCAACTTTGGCAGTAGAATCCTGTCCCAATATACTTCCTCCAAAGTCCCACACAGATAAAATTTAAAGCTTGACAGTACAGTAATACTAATAAAGTATCAAATGACATCAAACACCACATCTCAGCCTGACTAATCTTAGCTCTCATTATTTGCACACACTACTACCAGGAAAGTGAGGTATCCTTCCTAACAAGTCATTTGGAGCTTCAGTACGTCCACTGTCTCTTCAGAATGTCTGCTGTAGCTTGGATGCTGACAGAGCAGTGGTGAGTGACTGCCTTTGCATCACTTTTTATTCTTTTTCTCCTCCCTTCACTTATTAAACTCTCTTCATGTCAACCCATGCAATTTTCTTGGTTTTGCTATTCCAGTTCTCTCCCCCATTCCTCTGAGGGGAAGGAAGCAAACAGTTGGTGGGTACATAGCTGCTGGGCTGAGTCAACTCACTAGAGAATGTCATCAAGAAAAGGCACAAAACCACATTTTATTGGTAAATCAGTATCTGAAGAACATCATATTTTGACTTCAACTGCTTTTACAATACTGAGAAACAAGTCTTTCTGATATTTTTGAAAGCACTGAATAATTACTCACATACAGAGACAGACTACTGCCCTCACTGTATTGCTTCCAAGCTTCACTCAAAACTGGTTCATCTAAATGGAAGTATCAAAATATTATACACCAGGTCCTCAAGAACGTGAAGTTCATAGAACAGAAGTCCATGTGCAGAGAGAACTCTTGGGTAGCACTGCATACTTGTATTAAAAAAAAAAAGTCTTATTTTTATGCAGTTTAACCTTACATTTTCTAAGCAGAATTTTTTACAAAACTTTTCCTGCTTTCCCAGCAAACTACCTAAGCAGAATGTAAATTCTGAACAATACAGATATCAAAAGGAACCTTGATAATAACAATTGTTTCAATTTTAATTTTTCTCATACAGTGGTTTAAAAGCTATTTATTTCTGTAACTATTGCAGGTTAAAAAAAAATCCTATTTCAAACCTGATATTTTTAATAAAATGGCGAAGGTCTTATTTTTGTTTGTAAATCATACTAAGGTATTCTTTAAAACACTTCAGTTGGAGTCAGCTGGTTTTGGAAAAGTGGCATAGACATTATTTTAGTTTGCACATCAGCATGTGAATCCCTTGATCTGCTTTCTGAAGGCAGACTAGGTAACAGTCTAGAAACATCTAGATGGAAGGAAATTAAATTGTTGTCAGCACTAATGTGAAATTTTAAAAAAATGCTTTGACTTCTTAAGTGGTCACATCTATTCCCACAATCACAACAAACAATTGTGAAATATTATTTTCAATGTAATCAATTAATCAAATGTCATTCATGTTTGGCATTATAGTCTGTGTTTATACTTTTATAAAAACACAGGTATCATGCAAAGAAAATCTAAAATCAATCACAGGCTTATAAATTAAAAGGTTTTAAAAGATGCTCAACATTAAATGTTTAGGAGAATCTAGGAAGGAATTCAAATGCTCTGCTGATAGTTGTTTCAAAAAGGCATGTTCATGTGGAAGAAAACAGCAGATAGAAATAAACAGAAAAGGAAGTTCCAGAAAACATCTAAAACTGACAGAGAAAGAATTCTTGCGTTAAGTATTGACTGATAGTAACTCTGAAACATTAGCCAAGAAATTATTTATCTGTCTGATTCTGCCAGCACTCAGGCAAGAAAAACTCTGTACAGAACTCATAAATAAGCAGATGTACATCAAAAAGATGTGTGTCTCCTCACGTGTGTATCAACCTGCAAGAACCCATGGTTTTGGCTAAAACAATAGTATCTTTGTTTATAAATTTAAACACATTCTAACTCCCTGTTTTACAAGAATTTAATCTACTCTCAGACAACATCAGGCAGTGTTACTTATCTGTGACTAGAAATTGCTCCTCAAATCAATACTATTAATACTATCATCCTTGAACTTCTGCAGAGATTTGGAATATAGGGAGAAGACATGGGTGCAATTCAGAATAGGAAACACAACACTGTGAAAGATGAAGACCTGGACTAAGACAATGCCCCAGGCTTTCAGAACCATTACAATGGGTCAGTACCCAAGATGTGAGACATACACAGATTAACCGGTTTCTTGGTGACTGAACATTCTCCTTCTGAGTCCTTTCTGACTATCTGACAAATAGCAGCTGCCATCTTTTCATTACATAAATACTAAACATCATATTTAATTAAGAAGCCTAAACACTTCCTGAGTATGAAGCAGTATTTTAAAGATCTCCCATAACTCCTCCTTTATTAAAAATACAACTTCAATATCAAAAAAGGTCCATTTAATTGACATTAAGGCTGTGAAACAAGTTTACAATGGTCCAGGAAAAACAGAGTCATAAAGATGCAGTTTCACCCCAAGTCACTATTTTTGGAACTTAATTTTTCTTTCCAGTCACAGGAATTAGGTGGTGCCAGTGGTTCCTTTTCCCTCTTGATCTGCATCCATTAAAAAAACCCCAAGAAATAAACAGACTTAAGAGCATGAAAGTACACAGCTCTAAACAGTCCACAAAAAACAAGAAGTGGCCAAAAAGAGGGGAATAATACACCACACTGCACTGTATTCTTCAAAGGAGGAAGACCAGAACTTAAGGTGGTTTTAACTTAGCCAGCTGTAGGTATTTCAATACATACTGAATGCTCTCCCTGGCTATGTGATGCATTTTTAACATTAGGTACTATCAGGTAAACTTACTGTTGATTAAAAAGGTTTCTGAGGTGCTATTCTGAAGTGTAAGAAAGTCATCACAAAGTCATTCACAAACAAGCAATTTATTCACAGGCATGCTGAGATTTGGTTTCAGACCAATATATCCAAATGATATGCATGACAAGGGAGAAGAAGTAGGTTTCCTATTTAGATATTACAAAGAAATTCTTTACTGTGAGGTTGGTGAGGCACTGGAACAGGTTGCCCAGAGAATTTGTGGATGCTCCATCCCTAGAAGTGTTCAAGGCCAGGGTGGATGGGGATCTGAGCAACCTGATCTAGTGGAAAGTGTTCCTGCTCATGGCAGGGTGGTTGGAACTAGACAATTTTTCAAAGCCATGTTTCTATCATTCTGCTCAGCCACCACCCTCTACACATAACCAGGCAGAAAAGAAAGAGACTACACTCAGGTCTGGATATTTGCCACCACAACTTGATGGGTTGCATGGCTTTTTCTACTCCAAATTACTGTCCGTGTCACACACGCTCCTGTGAGAAGCTCTAAGGTAGCCACAACCTAATTTGAAATCAGACATTAAATAATTTTTTTAAAACAACCTGAAATCATTTTCTGGAAGCCCCAGAAATTGCCCAATGTAACTTGGGAGGATGCAAGGAGTTCCAGGCAGATGTGTTACAGACTTTCAGGACACTGCCAGTGTTTGAACTTCGTGTGTGGGCAGGGGAGGGGGTACCGGGGAAAGCACCTTAAAAGGAACAGGCACACACAACACAGTAGTAAAACATGGCTCTCTGAATTCACACTAATGCCACTGCAGCCTGGTTCAAAAAGCCTTTGCTGAGTGATTACCAGAGCCTCCTCTTTACTCACTGTACCTCTGACAAGCCAAAACTGGGATGGTAATTATTCAGTCATTTATGAAAAAACAAAACAGAAAATGCCTTCAGCAAAGACATGTGAAGCTCCAGGTGAATGAAGTTTTGCTTAAGACAAGATTTGCTTCACAGAAATTCCATTTCAGTATTTGGGACATCTGGAGCATATCATTAAGGATATATTCAAGGTGGAAAATGCCTAAAGGGAAGTCTGCTATCAGAGCTGGGATCTTTCCCATCCACCTTACCTGTGGTGACAGCAGTGAAAAGCATACTCACTGATGCCTGCAGAAAATAACATACAGTGACACTGATTCAGGAAGATAACCATGAGTTACCAGGCACTAAGATTCCAGGCAGGTGAATATAGATATATATTTATAGCTATATAAATATATTATCATTTGATTAATTGCCCAAAGCCATAAAGATCAGCAGGGCAAGACACAATGGATATTGCAGAGGACCTCCTTAAAGGGAAGCCTTGGGCCTAAATTTTCTCCTGGCTTTTCCTGTGAACAGTATTTTATTCCATGATTTTGTTGGCACTAAATATCTGAGAGGAGGTGCTTACTTTCTTCTTGGGAAATTAGGAGATGCATTAAGCAGGGCCATTTAACGGATTAAGAACTTGCAGACTTCTTCCTTGCATGTTAAGTTATCCAACATGGTAGAGGATCCAAGAGTCTCATCATTTCCTGAAACAGCCTTACACTTGTGAGGTAATACTTGAATCCCAGTGAACTTGAAACACTATTTTAGTTCAGAGAGTATCTTTCAGGCAGGCTGCTAGCATGAAACAGAATAAGCTTTATTGGACCAAGCCAGTGTATGTCCATATAACCTTTTGCAGGCAGGTGACAAGGCTGTGCCCTTAGCAGAGGCTTGTTCTATCCGCCACCCTAAGCTGATCACAACACAGCAAGTCCAAGCTAACAAATGCTCTTAAGTAACTTAAAACACAAATGCATCAAAAATGTTTCCTAACTGCCTGAAAACCCAAAGCACTAGAAGTAATAAATGTTACTTTCTTACAGTTCTATTGTGCTGCATTTTTGCCAAATAATCAAATCATTTTTTCCCCAAGGAAGTCCAACAACTCTATTCAAATGTATTTAATATATTTAACTTTTTATTTAAGTTTAAATAAGTGAAACCAGTAGAGTGCTTTAGCTTTGGACTAAGATAAAGAAACCCATATTTTGTTCAACATAGTGGTCGGGTACAGGAACACCTACAAAGTTAAATATTTATTAATCTGTTTGTTAAATAAAAATATAAAACAAAGTCTATCACTATCTAAGAGATATCCTTTCTTTTTAGTAACTTCTAGAACAGGGATCTTATATCTCAAGGCTAAATTGTAAATGCCAAGCATTCTCCTGAAAATGTAGGCAGATGTCATGTTCTATTTTTTTTTATAAGCTTTCTGACTTACATTTAAATATTCAAGATCAAAAACATTCTTGAAAAGAACCTCTCATTTCTGAGATTCATGGTATTAAAAGAAAATATTACAACTATGGCTACCCAAGCTCCAAAACCTACCAGATTTATCAAAATTTATACTAACCAGAAAGTCTGAAAAATTTGGAAGTCTTTTGATAAAAAGATTCTGTTTTATTACTTATGTGGCATTGGACTTAGATTAGTACATTCTCTGGCAGAACATGACCAGAATTTTCAAACCGACAAAAATCTCCAGTGAATTGTCAGCACACTAAAGCATAACAAATAGCACCATAACTTCAAAACATGACCAGGTGATGCTGACAAAGGTATTGGGGTCACTTAAAAACTGACATATATTTTTTGGACTCCCATCTCATTATTTCCAAATTTTTGCTCACCTTTTAGTTTCCACATCAATGGAAAGTGAATGATTCTTTTTTGGTATGTATAATCTTACGGTTCAGATTAAAAAACTAATATGGATTTTTAATTAATATAAAATATTTGCATTGACTCATTAGTTGTTCTCCAACTTTAAAAGAAAAATAAACATGAAAAGTCATTACTTACAATTGCATCTCATATAAATGTCTATTGCCATGTTCTGTGATCTTATGTATTTTTGCAATGGATAAAAATTCTCTATCATAATGCCTCACCAATGAGGTGAGATGCATCTACCTGAGCAGTTCCAAAACTCAGCCAGACTAGAGATCAACAACCATGACCATTATTTTAACTGCACTCCTTTAACAAGGGGTGAAGAGGGGGCCAAAATGGATATACCTCAGAGAAACAGCTTCTGATGGAAAGAGCAACAGGATGTAGTTTAAATTTCTATTTAATATGACAGCAGTGTAGTTGTTGGAAAGTGACACCTGAGAGACACATATGGGCCACAAAAGCCAGACATCTGTCCATTCAACAGTTCAGGTTTAAGTGAATCAAATCATTCAATAAACACAAAGCATTTATTATTTTTTCTTTCTGGGAGCCCTTCCTCTATGGTAAAGATTTTGACAGCTGTCCTTATTTTTCTCAGAAGTTAAGAGATGATCTAAGAAAATACCATTAATTTTTATATACATATTCTAAACAACTGAAAAGAGCCTTGTATTCACTAATGAAGTAATCATTTTATTAGTAGAGAATATTCAAAAGCTACTTATTGCTTAAGGAAGGGGACTAAAGACTACATCACAACCAAAAGCTTCCAGCTATCAAGCATTGGAACAGGCTGGTTAGGGAACCTGTTGAGTCTGCATCCCTGAAGGTATTTGAAAGACATGTAGTTGTGGTGCTTAGGAAGGAACTTGGTTTATTGGTGGACTTTGCAATGCTGTGTTAATGGCTGGGCTCTATGATATTAAGGCTCATTTCCAGCTTCAATGATTCTATGATTAATACAGCAGAAATCATAACCATATTTTCTGTGTGTGTGTGTATGTGTCATCTTCCAGGAAAAAATCCCTGCTTAGTGTGATATGCAGTTCAAAAATATAAAATTACATAACTTTTAAAAGTTAATCAAATCTGCAAGCTATGAAAACTCTGTATTAGAATGTATTTCCCTGTGTTCTTTTCCAAAACAAGAGTTAATTAAAGCAGTTGTTCTTTTACACATACTGAGATGTTGAATCCTGCAAAGATATGAAGCCCGCTAAACTCCTCATCTATAGGAAATATAGACATATCTCCCATATCCTTCTGGTTTTGCCACACTGGCTAAAAGTTGAAATCTGCAGTGCTGTAGGGATCACACCAAATGAACTGCTCATTATTTAATATATATATTATACCTGTACTGCTCTGAGACTCTGATACTTTCTGCTTTCTAAGCTACAGGCTTAGAGACAGTCCTGTAAACCCACCAGGGGCAAGATTTCTAGAAGAAATCATTTCATATGGCAATATTCCTCACTGAGACAATAAAATACAGCTCCCAGATTTCCTCTGGGAACTTCTTTGTGATCATGGAAGAAGTGCACATCTGTAAGGGTTTAATACTACAAACATTTCTTTTACATGAAGGCTTCTTAACAAAGATGCTTTTAAATGCTTCATCTACTGGACTGCAACATTTTTCTTTTACCAGGTCACTATCATCTACTGACCTATAAATCTAGTTGAATAACTACAAAAAATACAGTTCTAGCCTACATGAGGTTTCATAGCAATGTAAAAAGACAATAGTAACTTCAGAACCATTAATTTGATGTACTATGGGTCAGCAAGGCCAAAAAACAAATGTATTTACATTCCTGCACCAGCCATGTCAAATAGAAACATATTTTATTACATTTCTTACCAAATAAACTGGAACTTTGTTACAGATATCCAATTATAGGTATTTTTTAATAAAAACAAAACATTCAACTTGCCTGTGATCTACCAAAACAACAAAACAAAGCAAGTTTTCAAGAAAACACAAAATTAATGTAGGCAACTTGTCTGTCAAAACATCTCCCTCTTCATGGACATGAAGCTGGTAACTTCTGGAAAAAATTATCACCCAAACTAGTTCATGCACACCACGATCAGAACACACTAAATCCCAGTGCAGCAGCAGGCCAAGCAAGATGTAGCTCTTTTTTCAATATAATACTTGAGAAAAGCAAGCATTCATCTCCCACACACAACATTAAGTTGGTTATAAATTGATTCCTTATGAGAAGTTTCTTTAAAGTTTAGGAGTTATGTTTAAGGACTGCAGACAGACTTTCACTTTAAATATTTATTTATTTTTGTATATCATGACTGGTTGCCAGTGGCATCATGCTCATCTCAACTCCCCCTTATTCTTTTCAGTGAGAGGCTTATGCCAGTCTTACAGACAAAAGATAACTGTCCAGAAGGATGCTGCAACTGAATTGGGGGCTGAGGGGCGGAGTGGAGCAGAGGAAGAGGTGGGAAAAAGTAACACTAAAAGATATCTGACAGTGCAGAATGAAAGAACATGGGTTCCCTGAAGACATTTGCTTCCAGAACTTTAATTTTTCTTCTGCGGAAACAAATCCAAGAAAAGAAAAGCTAGATACAAACAAATGATGCTGGAAGCCTCAAGACAAAAGTGAAAAGGTTTTATATAAGAAAACAACTTGAAAAAACAAAATTTAAGAATTGTAAGTAAAAGCAAGTGAGTTAAGGTGAAAGTATACTTGAAGTAAACAAATATAAATCTCATAGTAATTCCTAACTTCTTAATACTGAATAATAAATGACTGAGACATAACAGCTAAGTAGAAATTAAAGAGACATTTGGAACAACAAAATTCTCTACAGGAGTAGTTATTCTTCAAAATTTCCATTAAAAGATAATGACTTGATGTAAGAGACTGACTTAGAAGCTTCTTTAACATTGCTGCATTTAAGAAGTGAGATTCTGTCCTACACACCTTTCAGTAGGTGTGTATTTTGCTCCTTTATTATGTCTTATCCATAAGTATTTACACAAAAGTATAGCTAAGTAAGTGAGCTGCTATTAACATTTGAAAATTAAGTACTTTCTCAAATTATATTACTTTCCAACTATGCTACTGACATTATTCTGAGAAATAAAACTACTGTTATCTATTTGGTGTATCATTTCAGATTCTTTAATAGGAATACACATTTTCAACATAATAGAAAGTTGTCAATAATATCTTAGACTGCCTTCACACATAAAGAAATAAAGACAGCAAATAATATATCAGAAGTAGAAAGATTTTCCTCATTTGATGGGAACTTAGAGGATGGGATTCTGGTAAGAAGGAAAAGTCAGTCTCTCCCTGCCAGATGGACCTGATGCTACATGTTCATTTTCTCTAGCACTACTTGGCAATGACATCACTTTTTACTTCTGTGTTTTCCTCTACAGGCTGCCACCAGACTACAAACTGGAGAACTGTTGATGTTCAGCTTCTCAATTATAACTGGGGTGCCTGCCTGGACCCTTCATCTAGCTAAATATGTTTATGGATGCATTTACTCTGCATTCATTTTCATCCCTCTAATTTAATCCAAGGCATTCACCAGTTAACTTTAGTTCACATGTCTATGCATATTGAGCACAGATAAATTAGGATCAGAGGGAGCTCCTGCCCAACCAATACCTCTATAAATGCCCTGAAATATATTTAACACAATATGCGTTTTTCATCTGTATGAAATGAGATGATAACAGTCTGCTGAGGTGGGAACTAGAAGCCAAATTCATAGTTTGTAAAGATAGTTCAGATTCTGTCTATAATTGTCTGTCTGTAGTATTTTGCATGCAAGAGCCACGAGGAAAACCTTAGCACCACAGTGAGGCAGCGTGTATTGTACAGATCTGTTCATCCCCAGCCAGCAAAGACTAAGATACAGTTCCTGTTAACACTCATATACCTGTTTCACTAACACATTGGGCCAATGGTACCTCCAAACAAAACTAAGACAAACTTCAGAATCAAGAAAACACCTTTCCTCCAATACAGGTACATACAACTGCTGTTACATATTGCACATCACACCCTATATGGCACAGCCTAGACACAATAAATGCCCAAGGGCTAACAGTGCTGCACAGCACCACAATCATTTTGTTGCTTCAAGTCCTAAACAAGCCCAACAGGTTCTGTGCAGTTGGTAAATTCTCCACTGAAGCAGAAAAGTGTGTGTGTGTGTGCGTGTGTGCATACACACATGCAAAACTTGCTTTAAAAGTAAATTTTAGCAAACTAAGCAAGTGGTAAACTACTGACACCATTCTTCTGGTCTTCCTATCCTACTTCATCAGTTGCCTCATCCACTTTAAAATTTCTGCATTAAAAAAAAATTTAAAGAAATTCACATTTCTAATTCTCCACTAGGTACCTTATTCTAGTTTTACTTAGGCCCTGACGGGAAAGCACGACCCTGGTGTCTTTTATAAGATACACACAGCACATACAGAAGGATGACAGGAAACAGCCACTCATCACAACCAGTGGAGTTTAAAACAAAGAAAGGTATCTGAACTGGCAAAACTCAGCACAACCCCTTCATAACAGAAGGATTCTCTATGATACTGCTATTCCAGCTGACAGACTTTTGGGTATTTTGCAGGAAAGAGAAACACTTTGAAATAATGATATAGTCATACAGTCATAATTACAACAGACAGAAAAGAAGTAACATTTGGAGATTACTCACAATACTGTCAGACTTGAATCTAAGGTGCTGAGGGTCAACAATATGCTTGTTATCTTTATAATCTCAAGACAGATGTGTACCTTGTAACCACACTACTCTCAATAGATTTTAGAGTTTAAAAATAGCCTTCCATTACTTGAGCACTTACAAAATATAGCAATGACAGCTGAATATATGCTTGTTGCAATAAATAAAAAAGCTCAAACAGATAATGATGAAACAAGTATTTAGATTAAAAGAACAATCACTACAAACTAAGCTTTAGAGTCAAGTTATCAGGTGGTGCCATTTTAGCAAAGGAAGATGAATAATTTTCAACCGTCAAACGAATGGTTAAGGGATCTGGTACCATCTATAGCAAAACCTTAATCTTGCCCTTTTGCTTTGTTGATAAAAGGAAATTACATTGCCCTGTAACTTCAGGGCAGGTCACAATACCTAAACAACAGAACAACAGGTATTTTATTTCTGAATATCCTATCTTTAAATAAACTAATAGCCACACATTTTTCTTGTATGCAGATTCCCCTCCCCCCAATTTGTAAAATCTTCAAATTATTTTGTATTTAAAAAAGAAACAATAATCATCTAAGAGGGATATCTCTCAAACAGAACAATATTTTTAGGAGATTAAACACTAATGGTAGGCATCCAAACACACATTTTAAAGAGACTTGGTTTCCTTGCACAGTGAGCACTTATAACCTTTTTGCAACTTACATGGCCAAGAAAGCTAGGTTAAAAGAAATCTTGCTGGATAGACCACTGTTTCACTCAAGTATTATTCTCTGTGAAATACATCCTGCTGTTTGAAATTCCCAAACTCACAACACCCATTAATCAAACAGAGCAAAGTACCACTTAAGCATTCAGGAAACCAGTGATGTTTACTTTGAGGTTCACCTTCAAATGAATAAAGAACCCATATACCATTTATACTGGTTATCTTTGTTATGAAACATTTTCAGGTTTAGCCCACTGGGCATGTTGAAATGATAAATCATGTTTGGCTATACAAAAACAACCTCACTCAGATTCAAATGCCCACAGGGAAAATAGCATCTACCTAAAGCAGCACAACATTTTATCCATTCCTTTAGGTTTTAATCCTAGGCTGATTCTGCTTTAATATCTACAAATTCCACATCTCTGACAAGTAAATACACACACCCACTTTGTTTCCCACTCCTTTATTTATTCTTCTCAAACCTTCCACTCAGCCAGTCAGTCTTGAATGTGAAAGACTAAGGGCACTTGACAAAATACTAAAAGATCTGCTTTGTAATAAAAAAAGTGGCAGGGTGAGGGGGAATATGTAATGCTATTTTGTTATTGTTCTTAAATCTCCTATTGGTGTTTGCATTTCAAAACAAAAATAAATGACACTTCAAAATTAAAACAGCGTTCCCATTGTCTTTCATTCCTTCTCCATTTACTAGCTGATATCCAACTAGATTTACAAGCAAAATGTTGTTATGCCATTACATGCTACAGAGGAATGACCTGCATCTCTCTGCCTCAAGTTTCAAACACTCAGACTCTGTGGAACCACAGTTTCAATCTGTGTCAGAATTGCAAATGAAAGCAGGTAGAGTTTACCATACAAAAATCTTTCAGATGAGACTTTAAAAAGTTAACTTTCCTCTACTGACTGGACGACATTCTCACAGCATTTCTAACAAAATCAGCACATGTGACCAAATCATGGGTCATATTCTTGTGTGCACTATTTGAATGCCATCTCACCTTAGAGATCTCTGCACTGCTTTAACCAGACAGTATGTGTAAAAGCTGGCCCATATATGTGCAGCTAAGATCAAATGGGTGGAGAAAATCCACTTAATTTACCAACTAGCTTCAACAAGTTACCAGCACTTATAACCTAGTGAAGAAAAGCACCTGTTCAACTGCATCTTTTATTAGTAGCAAAGTTGCTCCTTTGATGACACAGAGGCACCCATGCCAAGCCTGATAAAGCCAGCACAACAGAAATAAGCATGAGCTGTTTGACAGTAGGTCTACTGCTGTAGCTCAGTGCAAATGCATCCATGGACACTATACACTTCTTAAGGGGGAAAAAACCAGGACTCCCTTTCCATTAATAAAAAAATCACACAGACAATTAGCTCCCCACCAAAACAACATCACTAGTGATAAATATCACCCTACCAAATGAAAGTGTATTGCAGGACCTAAGCTAATACATTTTGTTGAATGGTGCAGGATTCATTCCAGAGTGGCCAGACCAAGCAAAAGCAAAGAACAGGAATGCATGTTAACAGCATGGCAATAAGACAGAATGAGGGCTGGGAAAGAGCACAAGGACAAGGCAAAAAACAATCCCTACAGAAAAACACACGAAAAGCCACACCACCACCACCACACCTTTTATACCATGAAAACGGAAACACTCAGTAATTCCTGCTTCTTCACATGAACTCTCGCAACATTCCTGCAAAAGAGGCTCTATTCTATCCACTCAATCTTAAAATTATACCTTTTATATAGGTTTAAAGCTGTTTAAGATTTTGCTCATCTTAATTCTGAATATGTACCCCCCATCCCCCCAAATCCACTGCCATGACCTACATTAAACAAGCTTTGCACTTTACATGGCACTAAGAGATGCTGTGGAAGCTAAATTGAGTATTGGTTCCAAAACAAAATGCTTCAAAAGTTATTGATTTTATATGAAACATAACACATGGATATTGTTCTCAGCCAGCCAGAAAAGGGAGACTCGCTGTCTTCAAATGATTAAAAAACATGTTTTGCTGGCATGATTCTCAAAATTCCATGTTACATTATTAAAAAACTCCCATGTCTTTTTTTTGAGGTGTTCTTGCCCATGGAGTTCTACACTGCAGCATATTAATGAAACAAGCTAACAGCTCTCCAAAATTGGAAAAAATTAGACAAATTACTGGGGAAACAGCTCATTCCTTAAATTAGTTTACATTTTCTTTTGTATTTCTAATTTTTTCCACAACAGAGGCAACAGAACTTTATAGATGCCATGTAAGAGAGATCAATCACTTTATCCAAACAATTTGAAAGTTCCCTGTATTTGGAAAAATCATCTGGTTTTTGTTTTGTGTTGAATCTCCATAATCACTCAGAATTCAGTCCAGACTTCGGGTTACATTAAAGTGATTTCTGGTCAAGGCATAGGAAAAGAACAACACAACCATTCCTTAGTCTTGCTTTTTCAAAACCTAGAATGAAATCGACTCAGTTGTAATACTATAAACTTTTATTTAAAGATTACCAGAAAGATATTGTCCCACGTCTGTATATACAAAAAAAATCAAGTAAACAAGATAATGATGTGTAACTCACAATGCAGTACTTCATCAACCTCCTCAGATCTAAAACAGTGGCAGTGATTTTTGCTTTTCCTATTTTCAGTGTGTCAACAGAATTAACTTCATTTACAAGGTTGTGGACTTTTTTGTTTCACTTTTCATGCTTAGCATATAGAACTGTGCACGTAATAAAGACCTTACAAAAGCCAGGCAGTCAAAAGGAATTTTGTATTTCTATCTTCATGAAATAATTCGTTGTTTAACCATTCTTATTTCTCCCAGAAATAAAATCCTTTGGTGAAGCTCCTGTTTAAGTTCCAACATTCTGCTTCTCTCAGTGCTTTCTTTTAGAAAGTTTGTGAGGCCCTCAAAACCATACTCAGAGAAACTGTAGTTTCCTTCAAGTACCTGAGAACAAACCTGTGGCAAACTGCAAGATTGAAAGAGAAACAGTGAATAGAAATCTTACAGACTGCAAAGGTTTGTGGTTATATGCCTAATAAACTCACACTATTACAGCCACCCATCCCCATGGTAAACAAGAGCAGAGTCAACAGATTGGTGAGTATCTGGAACAACCTTCTGCATGGAGGCTTTTTTAAAAGCTCCCACTGTGACAGAATAGACAACAGCATAAAATACTTATTCCTTTATCAAGGCTGAAGCTGCTCATACAACTATTATCTTTACTTCTTGATTTCAAGGCATAATAGAGTGAATCCAAGCCAAGCATACTTTACCCTCTTCTTCAGTGCTGTGTTCAAAGATCTCTGGCTTAAGGGGATGCATTTCTATGCAGTTTCCTGAGAAAGGCTGGTGTACCTATAAACTGCTTTTATTTGAATGATAAGATATAAGGTAAGGCACAGCAGAATCTTCTTGCACAAAGAAAAACTGGGAGCAGTCTCACTCTTCATCTTGTCTTAAACCTTACCCCATCCAATTCTCAGGCATTCACATATGACCATATACTCAACACTTACACTGTCATCTGTATTTCAAACTACCACAGATACTGAAAAAAGCCTGAGCCCAGTAAGATTATTTACTTCCTTCCAAGCCATTCTACAATCCACAGCATTGAAATTCTTTTAAATCAACAGCAAAGCATCACTTGTTTTACTAGGTAGGGATTATGAGATTCCTTTAGCAAGCAAACAGTCTAAAATATTTTATGATAAACAGTTATTCCATATGCAAGATGTGTAAAGATACAATTTTACACTTAGCTTGAAGTTTTTCAAATTATGATTTTATTTGATTTGGAACCACATTCAAGAATTCCACCTCAGTGTCTGCTATTGGGAGCCACTACCATAAGAATAGCTTCAACATGAATGACAAACCCCACTTCAGCAGTTAGGAGTAATCAGAACTACTGGAATAAATGCATGTTACATCACAACAGTTTAATGGAACATCCAATGTGGCCTAGCATTTGTGAAAAATACAATAGGGTATGCAATTTTAAAAAAGCCAAGACAGTATTCTTGGTAGTTAGCAGCTATTTCATTGCTGTTCTTCCAAATCTCAAGAAAGATCAGTTTTACTGGAAACTCACTAACTACTGTCCTAACTACAACAAGAAAAAAAATGTCTCTAAATAAGTTCCCACCATCTGAATCAAACACAAGGAGCATATAAAGGTTATACTATTCAAGGTGCATACTCATGTTTTGCTTGTCTCCACTTGTTCCCTAGGTTCTGTTTGCTTGCTTAAAGACTATAAAGACTTGCAGTTTCACTGTTTAAAGGAGAAAAATTTACCTGATATATTTCAAGATATGTTGCTATAACATGGAATCACCTAAGAGTTGAACTGGTTTGCCTTTTTATTGTCATTGTCTAAGCTAAGATGTATAATATCAGAGAGAAAATACAGAATTATGAAAGTTAGATTCCACTACATTTGAGAAGAAATCCTACACAAGTCCTTCCTGTTTCACTAATGTAAAATACAATGAATGCAACTAGATAACCAAAGAAACCTACAAAAGGTATTTTTTAATGCTGCTAGTAAAATAAACAGCAGCTAGCTAAAATTCACCAGTAAGGCAAAGCAGTATGTGAGGTCTCCTTCCATCCACCTTCTAGCAATTCCACTGGCCACAAGGCAGATGCACTGGGGACTCTCAAGGACAGCAACAAACCAGGAAACACAAAGCACACAAAATTTCAAAGCTAGCAGGAATACAAATATCGTGGTAGGAATCCAAAAAATAGGTAGCTGTTTGATCAGGCAAATTATCATGGAAAAATCAGAAGCACAGTCTCCTTCACTTGAAGGAAAAAAAAAAAAGGAAAGATTGATTGGTTGCCAAATAGAGATCACAAGTACAGCATGTATGCATTAGCATTTTTGTGCACTGAACTGTATCAGAAGCTCCAAAAGTTTTCTGCTTGTTTATAAAATACAAAAGGGCACAGAGACAACAAAAGCTTAAAAGTAACATAGCTTAGATGAACTCTAAAATATCCAGCTTCTAGAAGCAAAATTCAAATATTGGTAATGTCAATATGAAGTTTTATTTTTCTAATGCAGATAGAATCAGGTTCCTATACCATTTTCCATATTTGCCCAGCAGCTTTTTGGCAGGAATTTTTTTTGGATAAGACTTCAAAAACTTAGTCTTATTTGGTTTATGCTAATATTAATGTTTTCATGACTTTACTTCAAGAAATGATGGTTGGCCTGATGCCTCTGACTTAAATTGCCATTCTCTTTCTAAAGCTTGTAGTTTCTTTCCATCAAAGAGGACCTGCACAACAACCATAAACTGTACTTATCAAAACCTGTTAGAAAAATAAAGAAAATTCACTGTAATACTATCACAGTAGACTTCTAGCATGCCTCACCATCCAAGATGCAGGTACCATGTGAAAAATGTATGTGCAAACTCTCTTGGGCTTGATCACAAAAACATGATGATGAACCGAGGTGTAAAACATTCACATAGGAAAGGGGAATTCAGATGCCAAGGTAGAAGTAAAAAAAAAAAAAAAATTTTTTGAGTAAGAACTAAAATTGGCTGGTTCATCCAGCAAGGCAGAGAAATGCAGGAAGCAGTTGGGCAACAGCAACAAAGACACCTCTTCCAATAAATAAGAAGTCACATGGAAAGAGTGGGACTAATCCACAGTGAAGGAGATAATCTATGAAGATGCCTGAGGCAGATTTCTAAAACAATTCTCAAGTACATCCTAAAATGAATGTGAAGTTAGTGAAGACATTTGAGGATAAAGAAAGTGATTTGAAGAGAAGAGGGGAGAATGGAGGAAAAGAGAGGATGAGAGAGATGGAAAGACTCCAAGTAGAAAATAGGAAGTAAGAGTAACAGCCAAAACCTTCCCCAACAA
>VZRX01006660.1:435627-469535 GCA_013398075.1 Notiomystis cincta
AAGGCAAAAACAAAAACCTCCAAAAAAAAAAAAAAAAAAAAAAAAAAAAAAAAAAAAACAGAAAGCATAAACCATATTATAAACCATATTCTACTTTGGTCTACAGGCTGAGAAGGAGAGGAATTAAGCAATATACTGTGGCAGGTTGTTGATTCAAATCTTAAAATTTAAATCAAGTTACTAGATCAAAGGAAGACTAATTAAAACAAAAATCAAGTACAGGGTGTGCAATTCCTCGCCTTAATTACTCCAACTATAAACCTCAGGGCTTCACTAAGTACTTGACATTAGCTCACTTCTTCCACAGCTGAGCTGTTCCAAAGGCAGCAGCAAAGGGATGGCTGCCTGGAATTAAAATGAAATGCCTCTGAGTTCCACTATAGTCTTTGTAACTGGATGTGGGCTTTCTCCAACTGGCAAAGCAAAAAGTCACCTCCTGCTGGGGAAACTCAATCAAAGAGGAAAAAGTTGGCTTCTTAGAAGGAAAAAAATATGACTAGCTTCTAAAAGGATTTGATTGCTTTCTAACCTTAGTGGAGCATCCTGAATTAGGAACCAATGCAGTTACATCATCAGAGGACTTGTCCAAATCATGAAATGAAGACACCATGCTAAGTAGACAGCTAAAATAATTTACACCCTCAAATAAAATTCCCTACTCTTTTCTATTTGTTTTTACGTTTCTGTCCAGTACACATCCATAAAACCTGTCAGAAAGAGCAGTACAGAGAGATGAAACCCACTGGCAAACACTCAAGGGAAAATAAACCAAAATGTAAACTCCTTGCAAAGTCACACTGTTCAAACTCAGTGCCAGGTAGTGTCTACTTAACACACAGCATTTTTTTTTCCAAATGTAGTGACAAATCACATAAACATTGGTAAAGCACACATAAATATCTATACCAAGTGGACTCAGGTCCTTGTGCAAAAGTAATCCCACAGAGGTGGGAATAACTCAGACTCTTTTCCCCAGCATGTTTTTAAGGTACATTGCAGGAACTTTAACCACTACTACAGTACATAAAAATTTTGATTGGGCAAGGGCAGCCTGACTGGCAATTCATCTGGTGCTGACTAGCCAGGGGGCCCTGGCTAAATGTGTATCTCAGTGTTTGAAGGCCCCACTACCCATTTCTCTCAGTGTAGTCTGTAACAGTCCATTATATTGTTCCATCTTTCAGAGGCTGCTGCACGATAGGGTATGTGTTATACCCACTCAGTGCCGTGTTCTTTGGCCCAAGTGTCTGTGAAGTGGTTTTGGGGTCCATTGTCTGATTCAATTCTTTCTGGAGTACTGTGTTGCCACAACACTTGCTTGTCAAGGCCCAGGATAGTGTCCCCTGTGGTAGCATGGGACACAAGATATGTTTGCAGCCATCCTGTGGTTGCTTCCACCATTGTAAGCACATGGCACTTGTCGTGACAAATTTGGGAGAGTGTGACAAAATCCATCTACCAGGCATCCCTATACTTAGATTTCAGCCACTGTAAAACCAGAGCAGCTTTACCCACTTGGCCAGCATTCTCAAGCAACCCAATTCCAAGAACCCACAGGCTCAGAGCACAGGGGGCTGCTACAAGCCCCACACCATCCATGGGCTGCAACCTTGGTCACAAGGACTTGGGGCCCCCAAGAGCATCACCAGGGAGGGGCACTTCAGTAACCACATGTCCCATGCTCCACCAAGGGGCAGGGATTTGGCACTGGGCACATGGAGACGTTGCATGGTGCAGCTTCTGGAAGCCCGGGAGGCACCACTGGGATCTCCACAAATTTTAAAAGCATCGGTTAAATAAAAGAAAATATGAAGTTAGAACTCTGTACTCTAGTAAATAAACATCCAGTTTTGGCTTTCAAACAATTTTATGAACCCTAAAACCTGGAATTGGCACAGTGATAAAACAACATAGGAAAACAACACAAATGAAGCTCATTTCTAGGTCAAGTCTGATAGCATCCTCATTAAAATAAGTATTGTAAGAGCATCAGCAGAAAGGCTAAAGAATGAATCATGGACTAAATCTGACTAAACCTTCTTAACTCAGTAATAAACCTTAGTGCTGAATCATAGTGACAGGATGTTATTGGAGAGGTCCATGCTGCCACTCCAGTTATGAGGACTGTCAGTTCACTGCCTAATGCTAGTACAGAAAATGTTGAGAACAAGCAAATGACCAAACAGTACTGTCTAAGGGAACATCACCAAACATAGCATAAGGTAAGCACTTTGGAATACCCTAAATCAAATGTTTACATTTTGATTAGCAGAACTACCAGCATACTCTCAGCCTAAGTTATCAAACTTAGCCACAGTAAGGAATGTGGTATTCAAACTGTTCTGATAATATGACAATATTGTTAGACATCCACTTTGTTAGCAGATTTTTATCTCCCACCTGCTATCAGAGGTCACATCACAAATGTTCTGCGGGAATAAGTAAGACTAGAAGAAAATAAATAAAGAACCTCTATTAGAGAATAAGCTGTAAAAAACAGATTACGAAACCAAACACTGGCAACATGTCTGAAGGGAACCTGGCACTATGTATGTATGATTCAGATTGGTCATGTCCTGTCCAGTTTTCTTTACAAAACTTCAAGAAACTCAAGGACTTGGAGATGGCCTGCTTGTACTGAAAAAGAATTTGTACATGTTTTCCTTTTTTCCTAGGTTTTTAACTGGCAGCAAATCTTTGAAGGTGCTCTTTCAATAAAATGTGCCTATTGCTACAAACAGCTAACTCTGTGATTGAGTTTGGCTTTCTTTCCTACATCATAAAATTAGTGACTCAAGTGCCATCTACTGTGTCTGCACTAAAGTGAAATGGAGCACAGTGCCAAAAACATCATACTGAAATAACTCATCAATTTTATGCCAAATTTGATATCATATCTTCAAGCATTGTCTTCCATGCAGATTAACACACATACTATGCTCAGAAGACTAGACAGTCACCTTTGAGGTATGAAATGCAAGTTAATATAATTGTTTAAAGCAGATCTTCATATTTTCAACTAAATTAAAAATAGAAGAAAGAAAAAAAAACAACACAATAAAGAATTAGCTTGGGTTTCCTCTTATCTTGATTATGCTCTTAAAACTCCCTGTTTTCTTTCACAAGATCAAGGAACTCAGATATGAGGGGAGAAAAAACTTACAGCAAACACCAGAGAAACAGCATTTGCCTGGAGTCCCCAGCTAACTGTCAGGAAAACAACACTGCATTTTGCTACACAAGGGCTTTAAACAGAAAACACAGGGTATCTCAAAAATCTCTGGATTATCAAATCTTTTCTTTTAAGTGCACTGCTTTATTAGGGGAGAATTCCAACACTTCTCTTGAAAGAAAGCTTCTTACAGAAGAAAACCACAAGTGAAATACTACAGGAAAAATACAGCTTGCAGTTATTCGCACAACACACAGCTTTAACTCTCTCAGACAATATCTGCTATTTCATGAGCTTTGCATCAAAAGTGCTTTGCTTCACCAGTCAAAATACTCAAGGCAGGCGTCCTTGCAATGCTACATCAAAGTTTGCTGGTGGATTCCTCTCAGCTTTCAGTTACATCCTTTTTCATTACATTCTATTAAAAGGGGGCTTATGGAAACTCACTCCTTTTTCTCCCCAAGCCCCTCAGTATGCAAAGAAAGTTAAAGTTAAGATTTGGGGCTAGAATTACCCCCACATGTATTATCAACTGCAGAACATGGGAGCAGTTTTGTTGGGATGTTAGGGGTAGATGGAAGGTTGAGAGGAGTAGCAAATCCTGATCTTATACTTGCTTATTCTGCTGTAAATGCAGACGTGTGGGAAGGAAACAAAATAAGGTCAGGGCTTCAGAGCCATAACCTCCTTCTGCAAACACAGCTCCCTTCATTTGTAATATATGGAAGAAACAAATATAAAAAGACTTTCCTCTAATGTTGCTCTTTCCAGAAGAGCTCCCTCTCCAGTTTCACTGGCACATCGAGAGAAATGATACACAATCCTTTAAAAACAAAATAGCCGCTCTATCACTATTACCACAGTGAACCACAAACACCCAAGTTTAGATGTCCAATGGAATCCAACCCTAGAATGGATGAGAGGCTGCATTCAAATGCCATCTGTGTTCCAGCATTCCTTTAAATGTCGACTTCTTTAAAGTTCAAATGTATACATGGTTATCAAGTAACAGGGAAAATTCATCCAGACTAATAAAATATGAAAGGTTGCCTCCTACTTATTGGTTCCAAAATAAACACGACAATCAGCATGTGTGATTAAACTCTGCTTCCAAACTAAACACTGTGTCATGCACACAATTCAGGGTTTAAAATACCACAAATATTCTGAAGGGGTCACAAGGTACATAAAGACAAACATAAGACCAATTTACAGCAGGAAATTTGGCAGAGAGGTACAAAGGGAGTGGTTGGGGGGAGGGGGTTGGAGGCTTGCTGTTCTGCAGGAAAAGAATATGGTGCACACCTGGTTCTCCTTCAGCCCTGATTACCACTGTAACTGGAAGCACACACAGCTCAGAGGAGGACCCTGCACAGATCTCAAACCCAAATTATTCTGATGTACTCCAGTGTGTGTTTGTCAAAGCACCACGCTATGAATACTCAAGTGATCAGTCTGAGCTGACAACAGCCCTTTTCCCTATCAGCTGCGTTTTGGATTTCATGCTCATTGCTAGAGGGTTCACAGCTGGGAATTACATACAGGTCATGTGAAAAACTCCTTCTTTGCAAAACTTCTGTTCTCTAGTCTTATTCTGCAACTGAGGGCAATATTTGAGAACATTTTCAGGCTCCTGCATAGTTACAATAAGGTGACCCAAGCCTGACAGAAAAATTGTTGCAATTCTAGGTGTGATTTTACTCTGGCAGCATATATGCTCCCTGATCTGTACAACTTCAGTATTGCAGGAAGAATCTTTTCATGAACCAGCCAACATAGCTCAATTTTGACTTCCAAGCCATTACCTTTCTCTTCTCTGAACTTCTGAGCATCACAGTCAGTTTGCAACCACAAAGGCTGGAAAGAACACAGAATGATAGGGTTCACTCTGCATTCAGGGAGAAAAGGATACACTCACCTCAGTATTTGAACTTCCCATTTCTGCCAAGCAACAGGCTGAAAGCCAACAAAACTTTGTAAAGAGAAGTTCCTCTCCCTTCTGGGTGATGAAAAGGCACCACCTTGTGGATGTTGCTTTGTGTGAAAGGCTTCACCGACTGGCAGAAAAAATTTCAGTATAGCCAATCCCCAAATCTATCAATGGGAGCATCAAACATTTGTATAATGAAAAAAACACCACTGAATAACAAAAATCAAAGTATGTTTCAGCTAACAACAAACTCTGCCTTAATCAAGAGGGTAATTAAGGCTTTGTTGTGTTCAATCTCAAAGTGAATACTGAAGTTCTTCAGCTAAATCAACTATGTAAAATCTTAACAAGGGAAGGAATTTAACTTACAACATACAAAAATAAGCTTCTCCACTACCCCACTTATATTTATTATTCCCCAGCAAGCACTGATTAGACACTTATTTTAAGACTCTAAATTAACATAATTGATTTGATTATAGAAATAGTACCAGTTTTCCATAATAGCCCAACAGCAGTCACAGTCAAAAGCAAATTTAATCAGGCCCTGTGCAAAATACACACGCAATAATCTGAAATAAACCCAAAATCACTCTAGGACAGTACACTGGACATCATAATAGGAATACTGTACTTATTTCAGTCATTGAGCTGAGAAGATTTGCCACAAAGAATTCCTCATCCACAGGCCTTTTCATTAAAAGGTTCCTTTTCCTGTGCACATAAACTTGAGCCAGGGGAGATACCAGACAACACAACTAAGAACAGAATCCAAACAACTTCTAGTTCAATGCCTAGCTACTAGAATATGTTTTCCTATCAAAAGGTCATAAACATCTGGAAAGCAATCTATGGAATACAATATTAAAGACAATGGACTACTGCAACACAAAATTAATAACAGAATACAATTCAGAGTACCTATATATGTGGTACTCAGAAAATATTGAAAACAAAAAATGCCTGTGATTCATCTACTAAAAGGCTGGCTCCTTTCTATATCACCTCTATATTCTACCAACATTGCCAGAGCATTTGTGCAATTTACATAGAATGAGCAACCAAAAAACCCACATGAATAAAAAAATCTGCTTGCAGTTCTTGAAAATGCTTCTATGATTACTATTTTGATGTAAATGGTAATATTTCAATGTTCAAAAATATGAAGAAAAAATGGATTGCAATACCTTCTAGAACAGGGAATGAATTCTTTCTAAGTTCTGGTAACTCAAAAGCCAGTACCTATAGTTTCATTATAATTAGAGAACCTTGTTAAAATTATTTCTTGCAAATCACCTGCCATATCTGTATTTCACTTTATCAACAGAGAAAACACACCTGAGAAGAACTAGCACATTTAAGTTTAGCCTTAACCCACACAGTTGAAAAACTTATCTGTTGTCTTATTAATTCTCTAACTGAAGTGAGAGGAACAAATAAACCACAGCACAACATCCAGTAGCACCAAAAATCCCCTGTACTGCTCCTGAAAAATGCTTGTGCATCACCACCACAAATGGAAAGAACCTAAATAGGACAGGTTTAGCGTTCAATAAGGTCTCAAGAAAGCAGAAGCTGATACATGGATATCTAAGTTTAAAAAAAAACCAAAAAGACCACTTAGCAGCACAGCTATTCCTTTCAAAAGTGTGTATGAACTATAGTAGAATACAAGTGAACAAGTCAAAATGCAAGGATATTGCATCCTGTCATCCTGATGAAAAAGTTATTCAGGAAAAAAAAATTAAACACCTCATAAGATAAATGCATATTTAGTTGTGTATGATTACATATTTATGCATATACAAAAGTCCACTGCATTGTCAGAAAATTATGAGTTTATTTCACCTTCAACCACATATATAAAATACTAGTTAGTCTAAGTCTGGTGAGTGCAACCTGAATTTTTCAGCCACACACAATTTCATCCTAACTGGCCAGGACAATGTGGTTGTGCCTTTTTCAGAAAACTAAAAAATCCAAGAAATTCAACCATGACTAAACAGGCACTGTAAAACAACAGCTGTTGTAAAGCATGTGGGAAACATCTTCAGCCTTGAACAGATAAAATGAAGAATGTAAATAAGGGAGTGGAAAACAGAGTAGCAAGAAAATCACACAAAGGGGGTTAATTTTAATTTAGGCTGTCAGTTTCTTCACCATTTCCAATCAAAACTCACTCTTGATTGAAATTAGATTTAATTTTGAGACTTGTATAACAAGATGATAGATTTAAAGGTGTCTTTAAACTGGAAATTAGAGGAAGGATAAACAATAAAAGACATTCACCTACAAAACAGGAGAGGTACATGCTGAAGGAAAGGAAAAAGAAAACCTTTAGGAGAAAGAAGTTCTCAGCTGCTGTATACAATAGATGAAGCTCCATGGTGATGACAGCAAAAACTCAAGAGAAGTCTCAAAGCCAATTTTCACTTACAATTGCTTTAAAATTTGTTACAGGAAGGGGGACAAGGGTCAACTTTCTGCTTCCATTTCAGTATCCTTGAAAACTCTAACCTGCTTGTCTACAAAATAACTTACAGGTATTTGTATTTCACAGAAAAACTCAGCTGTCTTTATTCTTCTGATAAAACCTCCACATGCCTACACTAGGAGAGTGGATCCAAAAAGGATTTCATTAATGCCAAATGATTAAGCATATCACTAGTGTGTTCAAAGGGATACAAATGACCACAAGCATTTGGTGTCTTACAGTATTACAAATCTGCAATTTAAACAAAAAAGAAATCTCCAGATTAAATGACACAGCAAAAGTAGGAAAGTTTAATGTCTCTGCTCATCAGTAACTTCACAGAGTCTAAACCAGACAAAGGAATGTTTACAGGCAGAAATACTCTCCTTTACTAGACCAACTGACAGGCAGGTTTCCCCAAGCTCCCCTTCAGATTTCTAGTGAGCTCTCCCTTATCCTGACTGCATCAATTGAGCAAATTAAAAAAACCCTGAACTTTCAAACCACTTCCTATTTTTCGCTTTACCTCATCAGTTACAACTCTGAATTGGGAAGAATATTTATCGAACTTGAGAAAAAAGCTGAATCGAAATAGTCAGGTCACAGACTGTGTTAGTAAACAGATTATTGAAACCCTCTAGCATTGATAGAAAAGATTTTAACACTATAATTCCATCTATAGTTTCTGACAGAAGCACATGATGGTAACTGACTTGATGTGTGTTTTTTACATTTCAGGAATACAACCTATATGACTTTTATCACTGATACCACAGCATCATGAATCAGGCATCTTTGTCTGGTACCAAAGAAATTTCATTTTCCTTGAGTTTCTCTTCACATTTAGCAAAATTTTTGGACCAAATCTAAATTATGTTTTGCCTCAAAAAAATGTCAATTCCTTATATCGTTCCTTAAACAACAGAATCTTAAATGTCAGTTATTGGGCTGCTAGAAAGAAGGCTCTTTGCTATGCCACAAGAGTCAATGCTCTCTATCCTTCAGATGAACTGGGGCAAAGTGACTGATCATTTTTAATTGTCAGCTTTTCTTTGGACATGATCAGTATTTGAGGAACATCACAGTTACAAAAATCCAAACTTCCATAAATAATACAGTTAAGTTTAATAGAATCACTTGCAGAGTTTGCATGACATGAATAGGCTTTGGGCCTGGCTATAAATTCTTGGGGTTTCTGCTCTGAACTCCAGAAGGCTCTACAAGTGTACCAGGGCTAGGTTCACATTTTTAAGCAGCATCTACCACCCAGGCTGCCTGGCTGATTCCAAACAAGCTGGTGAGATGTACAAAGTTCCAGTAGTTTACTGCACTCCAGTAACAGCAAATTAAGTTGTGTGATTGCTATACAAACTCTTATTTCCTGGCTATTCACAGATCTCTGTTTAGTATCTCCTTATATTTGGAGGGCTCTATGAAAAAATGGCAGTAGCTAAGTCATTGTAACAATAATCCTTGACACAATCACCACTATGCAGACCTTACCTCTAAACACTCAGCTGCAGTTACCGAGAAGAAAGAGTATAGGCTTCTGCACAGATTTTTCAGCCTTGAGAAGAGAAACACAACCATTACTTGTAGTCAATTATTCCTTCAGAAGGAATGATTGCAAAGCCAACTGCAAAATAGCAGTGCTTTAGGGCAAATAGAGCTCCAAGTAAAAATAAGCACTAAAATAACCCAAAAGAAGACATTCTTTCAAACTAACCCTATTGACAAACACTCTGAAAACAGAAAAACCCAAGCAAACAAGACACGAAGGCCACTGAAATACAATCCTAGCAACAGACCAATCTACTACCACTTAAAGGCAAGTAATTATTTGCCCTTTGCAGGAAAATAACTTTAAGGCTTTGGGAATTAATGGAAACATAACTTGTTGGGTTGTATTTCAACAGCCACCATCTTAGACTGTCAAGAGATCCAGTCAGAGGTGAATACATTTAGGACAGTCAGGTATGCAGAATGCAGTTTTTTCCCTACCACTGTTTTTTGAAAGATGACAAGTATTTCATTATGTCCTATCAGCAAAAATTATGTTATGCTAAAAGACAAAAAAAATCTTTTCAATATACACAAGTATTACTTCTTAAAATAAGAAATTTCATATTTATGCTAATAGATTTTACCTGGCACCAAAAAATGAAAACAGTGTGTATCTATTATGATTTACAAATTGTGGTCCTTGGAATTTGACAGCACTGGAATTTTAAAAAGAGCACATGCACACATAGAGGACCACACAAATACTTCTGGAAACTTTGTGTCTCCAAGTAACTAGTATGAAACTATTTTGCTTTAGCAATAATCTGAACCCTTATTCACCAGTAACTGCTCAGTATCAAGCAAAGTACTTTGGCAATCCACATACCTACTACTTTCTACATCAATTGCTATCTTTGCTGCATACAAATCTATCTTCATCCACCCTACAATAGAGGGTGCCAAAAAGCCCCCCACATACTACACGTAGCCCCACTCATTTCAAATCAGACCTCACTACAAGGTCTATCTTCAGGTCAAATCAGCAGCTATAATTTGCACAAAATTATCTTAAAAATAGAACGACAAGATACAGGACTACAACAACTATGTGCAGAATTTCTAATGAGATTAAACAAACCACTATTACTTGAAACAACTGCTGCAACCAACATAGTCCAAACAAAAGGACAGGAAAAGTACCATATGCCAAGTATGTTAAATCAAGATCACAGACTTTCACCTGAACTTGAACTTACAGTCTTAGACAATTCAGTAAGTTCTCTGTAAAGCTTCCTCTTACTAGCAGACAAAGAACAGGAGCTGGAGATAACTATATTATACAGCCTCCTAAAGCAGCAGCTGCAAAGTCTTGGGTAATAGTTTAGCCATAGCATACTGACAGATGGATATGAAACTATTAATAATGAAGGAACACAAGCCTGCTGTGAACCGTACCAGCTATTATATGGATTAGTATACATATCATTCTGAATTTTAGCACAGGAAGAAATACTGTGGTTTGAAAATCTACTATTCAGCATAATTTCTGACCTCAGCCATAATTCATTATGCATGGATATATTACAACTCCAAATACAGCATATTATGATGCATTTTAAAATCAGAATGTACAGATTAAAACCAGGACACTGACCTAATAGTGCACAAAAGCCCCAAGCAGTGCAAGGATAGGCTGTATACAACCAGGCACTGATTCACCTTTAGTCAAAGTACAAAGCATCATAATAATGGTGTATTATACAAGCCTTTGTAGAACTGTTGAAAGTTTAAAGAATGTTTCAAGCTTTTTCTTTGCTCATTCTGAATAATCCCTCTAGCATTTTTACTCATGCTATCTCTTTTACTGAAGATGCAGTTTTACATTTAACATTTATGCTGCTGCCAGAAACCACACAGTCCTGCCCCTCCTTTCTGCCTACATTAGTGCCTGTTAAGCTGCACAACTGCCCACTACATTTTTTCCCCTGGTTTGCTTTTTCAGCTGGTTTACATCCTTGTCCAGGCTCATAAGCAAGCACAAACCAGTTTCAAATGTGACAGTGAAATGAATTACAAAGCAGGTAGGAAAGGAAGAAGCATGCATTATCCCCTTGTTGCTGTTTAATCTCTGCCACTTTTGACCACCTCTTGATTTTGGACTGCTCATACTTTCTGCAAGCAGGCTCAATTAACTTACTACCCATGCATCACTTGTGATTTGCACAGATAATTTATTCTGCTTACACCTTGTATCAGGTGTCTTCTTTCCTAGGGACAGCTTCGGAATTGCAGCTGCAGGTCAGTGGCCTTCCACATTGCTAGTAGTGGCTCTTCTGTGACTCCCTTCAGCCAACTGAGAAAGGAGACACAGCAGTAAGTGCTGCTGCCAGCCCCTAACAGGATCTCTGCCATAACTCTTTCCTTTACCATTGTCAGTCTGCTCCTTGAAAATATGACAAGCAGGAGCAAGCTGCACAAAGTGTTTCAACAGTCTCTCTTTGCTTTTAGCAGCTCCATTTAGGGACATCAAAGAAGCAGAATAAAACATATCTGCTCTAATACACAGTACTCTTGTTCTGTGCATGTTCTGTACTCCTCAGAAACTTTATACTCATTGCCCAGGTATGGCTGTTCTCATTACAATTCCAGGAAGTTATATAAGCCCAATACATGCCAATCTTAGATGATGCAAAAATTTAAGACTGATAGAGAAAGACACATCACCCTACACTGAACCTCCAGTTACCCAGTTGTAGCTCCCTAGTATTGTTCATAAGCTTTACAGGAAAATAACTTCAGTTTGGTATTTCAACGACTGCCAATATCTGAAGCCATTTTGCTTAAATTAATGTTCTTGAGAAGTAAAGTACCTAGAGCACCCACATGTACCTATAGCCTTAAGAAAGCCCTCTTTTTCCCTAGGGGAGCTCTTCACGAAGTTACAAAAAACATCTAAGCAGTAAACACCTCTAGAGCAATTTTTCTCCCAAGAACTAAGAGGTTCAGTTGCATAAAAAAAACCAGTTCATGTATTAGAACTAATCTTGCTAATCAGGACATAATGAAAAGTGTAATACCATGGACTGCCAAGAATCCAGTCAAGACCTCGGATATTGTTGAACACAAAAGCCCTCTTTGCCTAGCTCAAAAGTAGGAGATATGATAAATACAAAAGTATGGAAAATACTGGAATCTAGAGACAAAGAAACTTATTTTAATGCTGGGGTGGGCAATCCATCTTATCCAAACTGGAGTATCAAATGTTAGGACTATTGAGTTGGAAAGAAATACTGTCATTACTAAAATTCAGATGTTGTCTCACCAAGAAAAACCAGCAGCTCATTCATTCCTATCTAATCAAAACTTTGCAGAAAACTATTGAGTCCTATTCAATAAAAACCTCAATATTTCATTTGTTTTACTTACTATATTACAGCAGAAATGCTATATTGTCAAATGAGATGTAGCTATGCATTTTAGAGAGAGGTAACATGACAGTTTTGATGAGGTTGCTGAGATCATGTAGACTCTCAAAGGAATCTGTATTTGAAATGGCTCTCCCTCCATTTTACACTGAACTTCTGCCAAATGAATTAAAATTCTTGCTATTAAAATGATGGGGTTCCTACTTTAAACAGAAAACCAGGGTGAAAAAATCAACACATATACCTGAAACTTCAGAGAACAATGATATCAAACATACTTGTTCTCAATAAAGAAGATGGAGTCTTCTTGTAGAAAAGTCAGAATGAAGTTTCTCAGGAGACCTTATGTTATAGCTCACAGATTCCAGTTCCAAGCAAAACAGAGTAAGGAAACCAAAGCAAACTAAAGAACTCTTCTAAGGCACAAGAGCCTCAACAGCAGAAGAAAAAGTACAGACTAAAAAGCTCACCCTGTAAACCTAGATACTTCTATTTTCAAGGCAGCACAGGATCATCAACCATCTAGCTGCAATAGTTTAGTCTGGTTGTCTGTTATTACATGTGGAAGGAAGGAAATTTTGCAGACTGCAAAAGGCAGGTTCTGCAGTTAACAGTAGCAAGCAGACTGCATCGTGGAGCTTCCAGACCATACTTGATCAAACAGCAGCCCCAGCAGCACACCCAGTTCCACATGACTGCACTGTTCTCACAAAGCAGTCCTGCAGACACAAAGAGGGACGTGGTACCATCAATTCTACTACCCTCAGTTTCCAAGAAAGTAAAATTTTACTTTTGATCTCTGGGCACATTTGTATTATAAGAGACATATGCATTTTGTTTTATCCCCATCCCTTTATGCCTCAGGGGGGCTGGTACAATATTATTTAGGAGTAACAACTGCAGAGCTGGTCCTCATTATTCCCAGAAGTCCTGGGGCTGAGTAATCAAAAAGCAAACTAACACTACAGAATCTGGAAATCAAATCACTAATTTGTCTATACTTAGCTCATACAGGAGCTCAAGATTCAACAAGGAGCTCAAGACCCATCAAGACTTTTCTAACAATTTGCAATCTGGTCAACTATTCTCTGCATTGCTATCCTGTCTAAAAACCAGAATTCCTTTCAGCTATGCATTATGCAAATGCAGAAATATTCATAAAGAACTTACAGTTTAAATGAAATCAGAGGACAAGGAAAAGGCACAAGAAAAAAATACAACAAAGCACTGAATACTCAAAACATAAGTACTTCTTTGCAGAATTACAAATAGATTATTGGCCCAAAGGTTCAGGTAATTTTTCATACACTCAAAACAGTACATCTTGTCAAACCCTAAACTCCCAAGACAAAGCATAAAAGCCCATCAGTACAATTAACTGCTGGTTTTTACAGCACATACAGAATAACAATATGAAAGGGCAGGGGAAAATCAAAACAAAACCAACCAAAACAAACAAAAAAAAAACCTTGCCAAATACTGTATTTTTATTTTAGCAGTAAAACATCATATATAGGTATGTTACTAAAACTAGAAAACGATAACCTAGATTAATCTGGGCAAAGTTTATTGTAAAATGACACACAGCAGTTATCAGTTGGTATTTAAATGTCTCTCAATGAATAAAATGGTGCAGTCTGCATGAAGTCTGGTTCTATTCAACAGTTATACAAAGAATCTGGAACAGAAAGAATGAACATTTTTCTTGCAAAAACAGGTAAGCAGGAAAGAGACTGCAAGTAAACCATGAGACTGGAATTCAAAATGATCTTGGCAAGTCAGGAAAAATAACATTAGAAGGAGCAACTAGCTAAGCAACAAAGTCAGCAGATGCAGATCCAAGATTTTAATAATTGGGAAGTAAATAGCATCAGGCTGTTGCAAAGAAAGCAAACTGTGTTACGATGCATAAACATGAGGATGCCCTGCAAGGCATGAGAAGAAATCCTTCTCCATACCTAAATTTTGCTAGAGATTCATCTGGAATATTGTCCACTTTGGGGCACCTCACTTTCAAGACTATGTCAATCAGCTGAAGGTAACCCAGAGAAGTGTAACAACAATGAGGGTTATAAAACACAAGAAATTGTTTATTTACTTTGGAAGCAGTCTTTCAGAAATCCAAGTCAAGGCAGGTATCAGAGAAAGTGCCTGCCCTACTTTATAGCAAATATTGTGCATAATCATATAGCAGATCAGAAATAAACCTGGTAATAAAATCTCATTCCTCTCAACTCTCTCTCCTATATGTTAATGCTGGTGCATTCCTTCTACATAATTTCATATGTGCAATTGTGCAGAATGATAGCTTTTGGCAAAGTCACTTGCACTGTAAAATGGAAAAAGCAATGAAGGGAATACTTTAAAAGAAAAAACAAACTGTATTCAAGTATCATATAACTTTAAACTACCTCCTTCATTATATTTTACCACCACATGAAAACAGGAAATATTGCTCTACCATTTCTCATTCCTTCTCCTCAGCAGTATTAAACATTTTATGGTATAGATGGTCCAAAAGGAACAGTGTCAGACCATAAACCACACAAACATATATTCTCCAGACACGTTTTAAAAAGAACACAAATGGCAGCAGTACTGAAGATAGTTATAATTACATTTTAACCAGTCATTTTAAACTAAAACAAAATTGTGCCTTCTGAGGATAATTTTTAACAACCACACAAGAAGACAAAGCCATCTACCTTCACCACTCCAACAACATTTAAGAGTCAAATTTACCCCCTTTTATCAAAATTTTTTTCTCAATATGTGGAGTGGAGGAATAACTGAAACAAACAGTCTGCCAATAAAAACTGAGTTCATTAAGTTTTAGCAAGGGCAAAGAAAGAACTCTGTTCTGTAAGTCCCCTTTAACCATCTTGGTTTCCCAAGTAAACAACAACAAAAATCAAAATTCATGCCAAATCACACTTTACAAATAGCACTGTTCATACAAATGTGAAATTCTGACATTTACTTTTTAAGCAGGTCTTTGTAAAAAATAAAGGCTAACACTATAATATTTAAAAAATTTAAAAATCCAATGCTATAGACTCAGCTCTGGGCATGAAAGTACTGCTAAGTATAACATGGTAGGAAATCTTAACATTATAGAATGGTTTGGGTTGGAAGGGTCCTTAAAGATCATCTAGTTCCAACTCCTCTGGCAGGAACCTTCAGCTAGATAAGGTTGCTCATCCAACCTGGCCTTGAAAACTTCCAGGGATGGTGCATTCCAACTTCTCTGGGCAGCCTGTACCAGTGCCTCACCACACTCATTTCACAAACTGTTTGTTACTTATACAGATGAAAAGCACTGAACAAGGTTAGGTCCTCCTCTTTATACTAATAAAAAAATGTTTGAAACCAAAAATTCTGATACAGCTAGCACAAATATCTTTTGCTAATGTTGTTCAGTTCACCATTTAATGAGGACATGAATGCTAACAAATTTTGGTGCAGGGGAAGTGAAACATCTTGAAGAGAACAAAAATTGGTTTTTATTAGAACAACGTTAGTTTTGGAAGTAATCTTCCTGACATAGGAAACAAATTAACTACTGTTTTCCATGGCTCAAAACAAAGGCAGGTCTACTAAAGGATTCTTTGTTTCATACAAAAGAATAAAGTCAGCAAATTGTACAATATCTACATTACTCTAAATATTTATGCTTCTGTAGATAATGCTCACAGTATAATTAGCATAAGACACTAGGATCTTTTCAGCCTATTGAGCTGAATGGAGGACTACTCAGTTTCCCCAAGAACCTGGTGAATTAACTTAATAAAATTCTGTAGGGGCAAATGCTTTACTGTGTCTTCTAATCAGTCACATTGTTTTAACTTTCATGCTACTGCCTAAAAAAACACACAAACTTTCTGGAAAAAAGTATGAAAGGTACTCAGGAAGTGAGAGGGAGAGGAAAAACACAAGTAGCAGCCCCAGAGTGAAAGGAAAACTAAATTATTACTTAAAACTTGAGCAAGCAGATGGCCAGGAGTTCAGTGTGATTGTGTGGAAATAAGAAGATGCTTCTTTTAGCAGCTGGAAAGGGTATCCAAGTTCACATACACATATAAACCCAAAATATGCTTAAAAACTCGAGTGACATAACACTATACATAAATATTAGCAGAATATTAAAAGAAAAGGACCCATCCTTTCCACTGAATTCTCACCACTAGAAACAGTTTGAACCACATCTGGCCTAAATATGGCTAGTTAAATTCTGGTAACTCAGTTCCAAAATGTTTTCTTCTGATAAGATTAACTCTTCATTAAAGAAACACATGATTCAATGTGGCATAACTTGTAAGAGATCTCTCTTTCTAGAAAACTTCAAAGTGGAACCAGTTCTCTAAGTTTTGCAAGTAAAGTTTCTTTTATTCTAGTTTTAAGCAACCTGTAAAGATAATTCAATTACTGTTTCCATAACACTGGTATTAAACATACTTTTTAATAGCAAAGAATAAAAACCAAGTCTGCATTTCAGCAGCTTCTAGTCCAGATACAGACAAAACCTGAAAGTCTAATGTATCCCCATAATTTTGGCAAAGTCATCATACAGTGCTGCTACACAATATAACAACAAATAAACTATGTCTTTTACCAAACTTTTTACATATTTATTTCCAATTCAAAGGCAACCAGCAACTAAACAACTTTTCTCCAGGAGTCTTTTATTTTAGAATTTGTTTTGCATTCCATAAACAAATATTTTCAAATATCAGAACCGCAATAGCAAAAGTACAGAGGAGGTGACAAGCAACTATCTATGTGGAAACAGAATAAAAAGCAGCAAGAATGAGCCTAAATGGGAATACTTGATTATAAACAAAAAGAAAATTAACAGGTTGAATATTCCCTCTGTGCCAGCAGAAGCACTTCAGTTTTGAGAGACTTTACTGCAGGAAGATGAGACAACACAAGTAAACACATTAAACAAGAGAGAGCAGAAAAGGCACTGCAGATGTCAAGTAATTTCTGCATATGAACTGATTTTGAGAAGAAAAAACTAACTCAACCTGAAAGCAAATATATATTTAGATAAACATTTGGCTTTCTAAAGTAAATGAAAATGTTGGGTATAAGTTTAAGGAGCACAATGCATAAGTGATTGTGAAGCACTGAAACGAAAACCTATGAGATCAGGGTGTGAAAAGAAAATTGACTGTGACAGATCTGTTGTCATATTATAAATATCAAGTCTATTTTTAGTTTTTAAATGGAGCATGTTGATTCTAAACAGGGAAAAATATTACCTATGGAACTTGTGGGCTTCTTGAACTACTGTTAACTTAATTAGCATAGAAAATAAAAGCATTGGAGAATAATTATATAAGGTTTGTCTTTCATTTGCTCTAAAAGTCACACATGACATATTAAAGTCCCTCATCCTAAGTTACTTCATATTTTCAGAAAGAACAAATAAAAAGAACAGACCATGCTATTATACACTTGCTGGTAACAATAACCAACATATTGATCATAAATAACAAAGGTTTGCTTCAGTGATCTAAGAACACAATCCAGACAGAAGCATAAAGGACATTTGTAATTTGATTAGCCTAAGGGTTTTATAAAGCAAATTTCATCTTCAGTCTCAATTTGACATTTAAAAGAATGCTTAAAGCAATTTGGTTTTGCAACTGGCACTTCTGGAGTACTTCTTCATGGAAGTGTCTAGCCAGTTTCATGTGTTTTCTCAAGTATTAATGACTAGAAAATCAGAGTCTATGAACAGGTTTTATAAGGTAAATATTTAAATCTCAACAATTCTGACCATATTGGATTTTAGTTTTAGCTCTTTACTGAAAAGGAGACATCTCTCAACCAGCACGAACACTGAATTACTTTCACCAAATACCACCTACTAATAATATACAGTTTCCTGGAAGAAGAGAAGAAAGAAAATCCAAAGCATATTTTACTTTCTTTTTCAGAAGGCCAAGGACATCAGGAAGCTCCACAGGAAACATATATAAGTGATTACTGTTGCTTAAATATGTAATCTGGTAGACAGCATCAACACACATTGTAAGAGAAGACACTCAGATCCAAGTGCTCTCAACTACAAGATGCCCTATTAACAGATAAAGGTCATGTAAATTTTTCACCTAGATTTGCATATTCACTGGATTTCAAAAAGAAAGGGGATTTTGTTTCATTGATAATCAGTCCTTCTCAGTTTCTAGGAATTGCTTTTGATCTGACTGGCTAGTTCCAACCAAACCTGGGAGAAAAAAGTTATGTTTTGGTTACAGCTCTGGGCAGGAAGGGGAAAAAGGGACATTGCTACACAGTGCCCCATGGAGGCAAAAGCTTCAGAGACTGGTCAGTCATCAGTATGGTTGCCAGGTCACCTGTCAGTCTGCCACAAGTGATCTAAACTTTGTGCTGCCTCTTGCTCTGGATCACTTAACATGCCTAGAATGAACCAGGGCCTACTGCTAAGTTACATTCAAGAAAAGATCAGAAAAGGCAATCAGGCATCATACTTCACTATTTGAGAAACAACTTAAGCTTTACAAATGTCCATAAATTTAAAAAAAAAACCCTTTGCTTTTCTTTGTATTTTACAAACAACAACAGAAAGAAATACAAAAACCTATAACAACAAAAAAATTAAGCCAAGCAAAAAATGACAATCACAAACCACCTTCACTAGCTTCATTCAGCGTCTAAGATGGTACCATTCACTTCATATGTTTATTATTTTTTTCTCATCTCAAGACATGGATTAAGTTTTGATTTACCACAACTGTTTTAAAGTTTACACTGAGGATGGCAACTGCTACTTTCCAAGGAGCATCTATATATTGTCCTGGACTCAGTACAAGTTCTTTGTTATTATTAATGACCCTATCCTCACAGCATCCTCTCAATGAACAGTTCTGCCCCATTTTACAAACTGAAAGTAATGCTGCAGAGAGGATAATGAATAACCACCAACAGTTTTGGTATAATCAAGGTCAACTTTTTAATCCAAATTCTTCATACCATATAGAGCTACCTGGTTTTGAAACAGCTCCCTTTGGTAAAAACTATGACTGCTAGCCACTTTTGCACATCAAACTCAATAATCTAACACCATGAACACATAGTTATAAACAGTTAGAGAGTTTATAATGCCCACAAAAATAACTGCATTAAAATCCTTTAAACTCTAGCATAACATGGTAGCACAGGGTTTCCACAGGGGAGGAATGCCCACTTAAACATACACATGATAAGCAGCTATTTATGTTTAGTAATGCATTCCAGTGATTAATTAGTCCAGTAAGAACACACCTCTTATTTGAAGTCTGAAGTTGCTTAATTCAGCTTCCAACCACAGAAGTGTGGTACACCTGTGTCAGCCAAAGAGAGCTTTTATCAAATACCTCTTCACCAAGCAGATGCACACTGACTAATGAAGGAGCCCTTTACATCTCCTTAGCTAAGCTAAACAAAGGACTTGTATCTTCTTTACTAAGACTGCTCTCCACCATTTATTTTCAAGACTGTTCTCTGGAAGTTGATTTTCCACCACTCTCTCTAGACTGTCAACAGCAGATGTACTGCTCCAATAAGAGTTACAGCTGATACTTCCTATTCCCAATTCCCTTGTTCAACTACTCAAAATTTTCCACCAGACCTTTAGCTACAGCCAAAATTACTGATTTCAAGTTCAAATCCTGTCAGCTTCAGACTGAATCTCTCTAATTTAGTATTGTGCCACGAAGCATTACACTTGTGTAATTTATTAGTGATCTAAATCACTTTGCAACCTAAGGTTCCAAATTTGTATTTATTATTTTCTAGCTAGGTAAAAACATCTAAAATAATGCCAACACAGTTATTTACAGTGAGAACCTGAGATACTGTGTAAGGGAAGTTAACCCAACACATGGAACAGTAGACTGATTTTGTAGTATGTGCCAACACTTGTAGATGCAACTGCACTCCAACACTGGATTTTGCATGTTAGACAGACACTCTTGCCTAGGAATCCATGTTTGTGAGAAGTCAAATCTCTAGCTCAATTCTTAATTAACAGCACTTAAGTTTATTTTGCAACATAAATTTTAACAAATCTTTAAAATACTCTAGAAAAAGCCAACAAGCAATGCTTGCTAAAGATGATAAATGAAACCAGAGTGGATTTGCATTTAATAAATTGGAAAATCTAATCAATAGTTGCTTTAAAAAGATAAAAGCTTTCAATTTGTGTATTCACACGTAGTTACATGAATCTTTAAAGATTTTATTTCAAAGGTAAGACATCTCATGGACCAATTAAAAAAGCCAAAGGCTGTAATCAAAGCACAAGTTCCTGCTGAAAATCCCAGAACTCCTTACTAAAGTATTCACAGTGAGAAACAATCTCAACATCAGGTACTGAAAATGTCACAAAGCAAACACATCAGTTTTAACATAATGAAACTTCTAAATGTTAGAGCTTTATATTCTTCTTATGTAGGAAGAATTAGGATCACAGGCTACTTCATACTGTCCAATTCTAAGACTTTTGTGTGTATCAACACTGTTCTCTGACTTAGCAGGAGAGCAGCCTGAAACGTCAGAGGCTCAAATCCAGCTCAGCCTCATAACTTCAGAGAAGGTGGAAGGAGGGGCAGGGGCTGTCTAAAGGAGAAGGAAGTGGAGAAATAGAGAAAAACAGTACATTCTCATAAAACTTCTCCCCTTTCTCAAAGGACTGCGTAATATTTTCTCAAAATATCAGTGTGTACATGCTTACACACAATTCTTTCCTGGCTTTACAAACCACTATAAACATTACTGGGTGCACTGACTACGATGCTATCTTGTGTACATGAACTTTAAAGGCACTTAGGGTTTAATCTTCTCCATCAGAAGTCTTCAGAAGTCAAATGGTAGAAGGAAATCCATTCCTCTTAAGTCACATCAGCCAGTTCCACACTTCCTATTTCTGATGTGATAGTTTGTGACCTCAGGAGCATCAGAGTGAAAAAGGCCCCACCAGTCTTACTCATATCGTTACCACAGCTTCTCTCTGACACTGGAGTGATGAGTAATTTACCCATACCAGGATATACTTTAAAGAGTTGAGTTTCAGTGATATCTCTTGAAATGACCCTTTGTGGATCACATATTAAACACACACACAAACACATATACACAGCTGACATCTTCTAAAGCACTTTTCAATCAGGTCTACCCAGTCCTTGCACTGAGTGTCCATGTCTTCCTTTGCATTTTATGGGCAAGTCTACAGACAAGGATTTGCTGAGCTGTTACCTTCTCTTCTGCAAGAATTAGCATATATTATCAGCTACAAAAGGAATTTACACTGTCCCAGAGCCTTTTTGAGAGTCTATTAACTTAAGTAAAAGAAATGGAGGCGGAAAAAATCTTCACCTGCTCAGAGTATGCACTAGGTAGAGTGACAACACAGTGCAAAGGTACCATCAAGATAAACAATATTTAATGGCAAGAAAATGTAGGACTTAAGAAAAGAAAGAAAAAGATCCCGAAAAACTAAACAAAGCACTGAAAGACAGCTGGAGACTCTTGTAATTTCTTATTTAAAGTCCCTAATTAACAAAGAATAAAAATAATTTCTAAGAAATTTAAAAAAAAAACACAAAAAACCAAACAAACCAAAAAAAACCACAGAAGAAACACACCAAGCAGAACCATTACTGTTCTTCTATTTCCCAGCTATATTCCAACTGGTACCTGCTTAAAGATTCCTGCTAGAATCATTACCTGGTTTTTGTCTTCCTGTCATTTTTCTTCTTCTCTATTACTTGATACTGTAAGGCAAAAACTTAGAAAAGGAGGAAGAACTTACTGGTATTGAGAACTCCTCTGCCAAATACTTCAACACTGATGCTCCTCTAGTCAAAAAATTACTTCTCTCTGCCAGATTGCCCTGGAGTTTTGTATCAAACTCCTTTCTGACAACTGAAGCAACAGAGTCAATTATTATGAGTTTAACTTTCTTTGAAATAATTTCTTCTTCCAAAGACATAATCCTAAAAAAAAAAAAAAAAAATTACTGATAACATTATTTACACAATAGAACCATTGTATAACATTGGGGGTTTTTTTAATTAAGTTTCCTTTAATAGGCTGAAAGTCAGTCCCTCTTTTTCCCTCCTCATATACCACCTCCATTAACATCTGCAAGTATTAGATTTGGAAAGGAATCTGAGACTCAGTGGGTAGTGAGGCACTGGCACAGGTACCCAGAGAAGCTGTGGATACCCCATTCCTGGAAATGTTCAGTGTCAAGTTGGATGGGGTCCTGAAAAACCTGACCTAGTGGGTGCTATCCCTGCCTATGATGGGAGGTTTAGAACGAGATGATCTTTAAGCTCTCTTTAACCCAAGCCATTCCATGTTTCTTATGCTACTAGCTGTTCTCTGATTAAGCTATTTTAGAAGAAAAACTATTCTTATAATAATTCTCCCAGTAACATAAAAAACACAACATGATGCTAAAATACAACTTAATTAAATTTCATTGCAACATATTTTCACAAATTAATAAAAGGTAACAACATGACAATACAACACTGCACGCAGGCTGGCGACTGTGAACTCCTCCCTCCCACTGCTGGAGTAATCCCCATCTTCCTGGAAGTAAACTCCTTTGGAGGAACAAACTTCTGTTTCATAGAAAATGTAACCCTTATACTGTGGTCTCTCCACAATCCAAGAGAATACCTGTCTCATGAACATTCCCCTTTAAAGCTTTACAACGAGCAGATCACATAGAAATTGTTTAAGAGAAGTTAAAAAACATCAAGTGGATTAGTCACATGCTACAAAATAAAAAGAGCAATGTCAATCTTTTTGCAGCAGTGGTACTTTGGAGACCATGCTGGAATCCACATGAAAAGGCCTCAAATTAATTACTGTTCATAAAACTTTGATACAAAACAAAAAATTTGTTATAGACAATCCAGTCAAAATTGTCTTTTCTTTTTTTAAACTCTGGAAAAGAATACCTCTTCAGCACAGTGCCACAGGTCAGCTCTCGGTACAGGTGGATGCTACGGGTCATGCAGAGCAGCTTTTCATCTGAGTCAAAATAAGTAGGGAATCTGTTTGCTGCTATCTCAATCAACCTATTAAAAATATAAACAAAAACAAAACAGAAGGCATAATACTGCAAAAGGAGTAATACAGGATAATAAGGCATCATGCACTCAGAAAGCAAATACAGCAAACCTCTGGACCATAAGTAGATACCAACTAAGACTGGAAATCTTTTTAAAAGGAAAAGCATACTTCATCAGCCAGACTGGAACAGAGGAAGTCAGAATAGGTTCTCTTCCCAGTGATGCTGAGTCAGTGGTACCCTAGGGAAAAACATCATGTATCTATGCAAAGAAAGGGCATATCTCCTCTAGAAGGAAAGTTTAGTTGCTGAATAAGTTCCTCAAGTTTTGTACCAGAGGTTCTACTCAATGACCAAGCATTCTCCTATTCTAATTATTTTATCTAAATATCAATTTCATTTAAATAAAAGTACTCTCCAACACTCCCCATCTTCCTTTTCACCTTTATCTTGCAGTGAACCCAGAAACTGGGCTTTGTGACACCACAGAAATTTAACAAACTGAAAAGAAACAGAAGATCCATGAGCAGATGCAACCAACATGGAAGCAGGACTGCAAAGAACAGAGCCCAGTTCAACTGCAAGTACTTATGCAAGCAGTACATGTATGGAAAATATGCCTGACAAAGTAAAAATCTTTTCACAAATAATCTCTCCTTAAAAACATGAACAATGTCATTTGGATGGGAGACTTTCACTGAAACAATTTCTAGCTTACATTACTTATTTATAAAAAGGGCTTATAAAATCTTATTAAAATATACTTGTTAGAACAGAGAAAAAAAAAAAAAAAAAAAAAAAAAAAAACAAAAAAGTAAAATCATTGTGTCACAAACTGACTGAGGTTCCAGCTGCCAAGGCACCTACAACTCAACATCCATTCATTTAGATACCACAGCTACAAACAGCATGACATGATGTCACAGAAAGAGTGAACAGTCTAAGTGGCTCCTTTACTGACAGAACTGAATGTGGGGTTCTATGACTAAATGCTCTCCACTACCTTATTAGCAAATTCATAACCCTTCAAAACCTTAAATTACAGTTGCTAAGCATACCACAGTTTGTTATCAGAGTAGACTAAGGAAGTATATCAGATAACAGGTGATAATACCAAAAAGAAGTCAGAGGAAGCTGGATATTTATTATTTGTTGGCAAAATACTTTCACATTCACAGATTATGACTTGGAAGAAAACTAAACAGTTTCCAGTTAAATGATATTTTATACATAAAATCACTGAGGAAACTAAATGGTATGCATTTTAGAAATGCTGACTGCCTATAAATTCCTCAGAAATCACTGGAAAGAAGTTCCACTCCTCTGACCACAAGGCAATTTCACCCAGGTCCTTAAAGAGATGATCCAAGAATTTCACTTTGAAACTTGTAGTTACAATCCATACTGAAAATTTTTTCCACAATGAAGATTTTAATTTTTAGTAACAAAAAATACTTCATTGTTTATATTTTAAGCACCCACCACCTACAGCTTGAGAAGAGTGGCATCTAGTGGACTATACTTGTGGGCACAACTGACTGGTTTCCTCAGTGCTTTTGATTTAGGCCTGCTTCATTAAAATACAAAGTTAAAGCCATTTTAGGGAAACGAAAATTAAAAATCAGTTTTATTTTGTTTAAAAATAGAAATACTAAGTTTGAATATTAATATACCTACCCTGAGCAAACCATTTCAATAGCCTGAAATTCATTCATTAGGTACATTATTTATGACATCTAAACTTGTCCTGCAGAAGCTCCAGAGACAGAATTTTGTCTGCCCACTTGTCCAGTTAATCATGTAGACTATTTGGGCAATGGTGAGCTGCCATGCAATAGTCTGCATGAAATGAGATGTCACTGTGCTTTCTAACAGCCATGCACATCACAAAGAATATCATAATACACACTGAACTAAAATGACATGTTGAGATTGCAGTACTATTCAGAGAGTTCCATGCAGGTTAAAGTTCTCTAATATTTAAATCCCTTCTGTCATGATGAGATCAAATATTGCACAGAATCAGGACAGGGGCCCCATGGGATACATAAATCTGTTTTCTCTCAGCCTGGGTTCACAGAAGTTTGTATGTAATGTTTTTCACAAGCAATAAGTATGACTGGTGAAAAAAGCTAACTTAAATTCTTTTCAGACTTTCTGAATAAGTCTGGTAAGTTTTCAGTTAATAGCTGGTAACTACATAACTGAATACAACAGTTTTTATTTCCAGACTTACCATGGTCCTTTCCATCTACCTGTCCTACTGCCCATCTTTTGATGAAGTCAAATGACAGACACCACTTGCACTTCTACAGCTCTCTCTTACACAAGAGAAAAATCCGTAAATTACAGAAACCTGGGGCATATCTTACACAACCAGCCTCAATTCTGATCACTCTTCCTAGTATTTGCTATTACCTGGAACTAAACTCTTATGTTAGAGAATAACAAGAATATGAAAGTTTGTGGAATCAAAAAGTTTCCTTCCCTGAAGTAAGACCTGCCAAGCAGAGTGACAAGATGTGTCTTACATCACAAGAAATAAAATTAGCCAGCTTTATGCAGTACCTTTCTAGGAGCAGCATAGCATTACAGCCTGTATGACTTCTAAAACGTAGCAACTCTCAAACTCTCAGCCTTAAAAAGCAGACGGGATACAAATGCTCTTCTCGGGCTTTCTGTAGAGACTTTTGAATGTTAATTAAAAATAGTGCCAGCTAAATGTCTCTATTAAGCCCTTTAAGATGCTGTTAAATGAACATTTGTCTTCTTAAGTGTTTAGAGCAACAACAGAAACTAAGTATCTTCTACGTGCCATCTATTAATAACACAGGATTACAGAGTCATAATGAAGTGCTGATTAGAAAGAGAACTCAGGAGATTTTGAGGCAACATCCTGTTCAAAGTAGTGCCAGCTGTGAAGTCAGAACGAGTTACTTGAGTGTTTATTTCAGAAGCCTTCAAACATGGAGGCAGCACCACCTCTCTGGGCAAAGCTTTTTCACCACAAAGGCAGTTAGGAATTGTAAAGCTGCTCCATATATCAGGCCAGAAATGCATCTTAACATATGCCTGCTGTCTCCCTGCACACACCCCTCCCTGTGCCATCTCCTTCAGGCCTCCTCCCCGGCCAGGGAAGGCTGCTGTTAGACTGCCCCAGTGCCATCTCTCCGCTAGACTGAGCAAGTCCTCGGTCTCTCCACAAACAGCAAATGCTCCCAGCCACCTTGGGAAAAGGGCATCTGCACCTCCCTGGCTCTGACAGTTCAGCTCCTTAGAGGATGCAACACAGAAAGTATAAGATTAGTCACAGCCTGCTGAAATTGTGTTTATCATTTGCAATTGAGCAATACTAAATATGATTTAATACATAAATATTCTCATCCATATTAATAATAATAATAATAATAATAGTAGCATTTTCACCATGTTTCCTTTCTATGTCCTATTCTATTTTCAGCAGTTTCATTTTCATGTGCACCTACTTTCGTTCTTTTTTAGCATTCTTCAGCATTAATTTTAAGTCTTAACTCACTCTTTAGGTCCTACCTTTTTGCACTACATTTCAGAGACCTGAAATAAAACTTAAAAGGTGTGTAAGGAGGAAGCACCATACTTTGCAGAGCCATTGCTTGAAGCTTTTTCCTTTGATATAGTCTACTTCAAACTTTTCTGACATTAACTTGACAAAAACAGGGTTAGAAATCCTACCTTCTCATCCATGATAACTTGCAATGAGTAATCAATGGAAATACATTTACTTTGATACTCCAGAATCATGTCATGGCTTTAGTTACTAAACCATCTGAAATATATAAATTATTTCATTGAAATTCTTTCTGCCCATTTTTCTACACAAACAAGGATGAGACTATTGTACTTCTTGTCCTTCCCAGATTCTTAACAAGTTTTGAACTTGCTCATTCCAAGCAACAGGGACAAAGGAATAGAAATCTCAAAAACATCAACGCCTCAAAGTTTGGCAAAGTTGGTAACTAGGTAAATTAGAGCGTTTAATGAAACACTGCAGAATTATTTCAACAGTTAGTGAGCCAATTAACATGGGAACAGTGGCAACCAATGTGTGTAACTCTCAAGCAATCCAGCATAGGGTGTTCTCCTGCCCATTCAGCACTCAAACATACCAAAGTGCACAGCTGGGGCACTTCAGTGGCAGGGGCCAAGTAGGAGATATTAGAGAAGTACAGTAATATTGTACTGCATAGCTGCTAAGGATACAGGAGAGGCAAGGTTGCTGCAGAAGGGAATCAGAAACACAGGAGGACACGAGGCCCTGTTCAAGAGAAATAGGATGGAAATCCAAAGGAAAACAGGCAGTGTCAGTCCCACTGTTCACTGGAAAACCTCCACTGCCTTTGTAGTCAAAATGCTGGGCCTTTACATGCTCTAATTACTGTCCTGCTAATTCCACAAACCAAACTGCAAAGGAAGATTTCATGTACAGGACTGATAAGACCATTTATAAATTAAAAATCATGCCATCCACCTTGTCATACCAGAACTGGAATCTGCAACCTCATACAAATAAGGAGGGTGAGCAAACCATTTTACTAAATTAATTTCATTGTCTGTGGAATAACTGTGTGTACCAGAGGAATGTTTAATAATTACCAACACTATTTAAAAATGCAGAATTATTGCTCAGAAAATAATAGAAGGTTCCAAGATAAAAGGTGCTAAGAAGTTGTGTGTATTTTAGAATTTTGCATCTTACCTTTCTGCACTGAATGCAGACTCTGTGTCGATGTATATAACAGCCCCATCCAGTCCTCCCATGCTTACAGGCAGGGTAGCCAGAACACTCATCATAATACAAAACTGAGTTTTGCCACAACCTGGTGGGCTAGTTATCTGGAAGAAAAAAGATTAGCAACATGACATTCATTTCACCATAATTCTATTTTTATCTAAGTCCCATCAGCCAGTGTTCCTCCTGTTCTGCTCTTTCAGTACCAAAGGAGGAGACAGTCACAAAAAGACAGAACACAGCCCATAAAGACCAATGTGCAGTTACTCTTGGATCTGTACCTTGCAGACAAATTCATCCCCTGAAGAATAAAAAAGCTTTTCAGATAGACCATTATGCTTATACTTTATTTCTTTGACATCATTATTACCTCTCAAATTTGAGGTCCTCTACCCTCCCCCTCAGCTCACAGGATCTTCCCCTAGAGACACATAGGTCTCTTCTATCTGTCTCTGTGCTCCCTTCTAAAACAGAGCAGAATTAAAAGATTCACAGTTGACATTCACATGTCATCAATGGCTTTTAGAGCTGAAAACTAAGTCCAGAGCTAATGAGTTCACAGACATAAATGACTCCTTATGAATCATCATTACCTTGGTTAAACCAGGTCTCTCCTAGAAATCACAAGGATAATTGCTTATATAGGATAAAGACTGAATGTTCAATATGAACCACATGTATAACTAAGACAGATTTTATCTGCCCCAGAGACTACAGTCTGCACCATGCAGTGGGTGTTTTTTCATTGGTGTTAACTCCCTATTACCATATTTCAACACCAACACCATTCGATGATCCAGACGAGTTCCCCCATTCTAAGCTTCCACCTGTGCCCACTGAAAGTCCCTGTGGTGAAGCAGCTTTCAGAGAGTACACTCAGCCTGTATGAAAAGGTCCCAGTATGATTTTGAAGAGAAGAACCATCAGGATCCAAAGAACACATTGTTTGATGAGATCACCAGTTTCTGAGAGCAATATTTTTCCACTAGAGATGGCAGCCTGCTGTTCTTAATCCACTGCAGATCTTCCAGAGATTGTGTCTGAATGCTGGGCTCTGTGTTCAGATAACTGCAAGTTCATTACTACTACAGTGGGTCTTTAAATACAATATCACATTGTCACTGCTTCGTGGAAGGGAGATGATGAAATTGCAACACTGGGAGGGCCAAAAACCAGCAAAAACAAAGTCAAAGTGAAAACAGAGTGATGGGTTCATTCTGATGCTACCAGCAACAAATAATGCAAGGTGTAAAAGCAAGAATCTCCAGGGAAGTTGAACTGTAAAACAAAGCATGCCATCTCAAAACACCTAATGCTGCCAGAACAAAGGCCTTAATACAGAGCTGTTGTTTTAAATTTAAAAAGAAACTTTACAACAGACACACACTCAAAATCAAACTGATTTTTAAAACTACACGCACAATAGTTTGCTTTCATGCAGAAATACTCTTTCACCACAAAATACTACAGTAGTGCTATGGTTTTCTTTTAAGCAGCAGCAGCAGCATGACTCGAAGCACAGAAAATTGACAGGGAAACACTGACAAATCACATCAGCTACAGTTAACAGCTGGTTAAAGTCCCTTTCATCCCCTTTGTCTTTAAACAAGGCCTGAAAGTCAAGCCATGTCAATCTACTTGAAGCTTTAATGTAAGAGAAGCTTGCATTAGATGATTTTTGTTTAGAAGCACACACTGCATTTAGTGAATTACAGATCAGGAATCAGTCATATTTATGTAATTATCTGTTCCCCAGCCAGTGTACTTAAATTAGAAACTACCATATCAGCAATAGCTGCTACAATTTAATATGAACCCAAAGCATATATAAAAAGTGCAGAGGTAATACATATCCTTAGACTGTGATAGCCAATGAATCTCACCAGTTGTTTCTTGTTAAAAAGAAGACTTGAAATGAATGAGGGGAGGGCATCAGTCCAGTTTGTTGAATTAAAATTCTTGGAAATCTGTGAAGAAACCTCATAAAAACACTGGTAGTTTCAGCCTTGCCTGGGAGGTGCACTGGAACCAACATCCATTTTAGTGGCTGATACAGAAGCCAGTTCAGCAGAGATGCTATAAAAATGTCTGAGGATATGAGCATCATGTCAGAGAGAATGAGGGAACCTTGCAGTACAAGCTACTACAAGGAAGCAAGGCAAATGGAGCAAGAAAGCATTTCTATTTCCAAAGACAACAATACTTCATGTTTAATCTGTATTCCTTTAAAGGGCCTTAAAACAGGCTTTTTAATAATCCACAGTGAACAATTTAACAAAACTACAAGTGTTTATAACAACAGAATCCTACTTGAAATTCCTCTAATAAATGTAAATTGAGTGCCTGCAGAAAAATTGTTTGACTTGTTTTACTCTAAATTTGCTCTAAAAAAAATCACCTAGATAGAAATGTGAAGACTTCAACAGTTTTTAAAAGTATATTTTATTAGGAAGAGATAAATTATTTTTCTATAACTTATATATTATTTTCTCTGGCACATCTGTAGGGTTTGGATGAAATCACAAGGAGCTAATTCTTCTTCATCTACCAGAAGATTAAACTCTTCAATATTCAAAAAAAGTAACTATTTTAATTTTTCCTCATAAAACTTGGCCAAAAGCTCTGACCACAGAATTTCAGCTGGGATATAGTCTCCAACTTAAAACCTAATAGTGGCTTGGAAAAAGAATGGTCTGAGACAGTGTAATGCAAATCCAATCCCTCTGGCGCTCTAAAAGCAAGAAGTTTTGGCTGTAGAAGATATCACCACGAGTCTTAATCCTTCTGATCAGGTACTCAAATTCCAAGTTTCCAGCCACTCTCACTGCAGGGTAAAGTAACAGAAAGACAATGATTTAGCCATACCACTCAGGAAGTAAATGCTGCACCCAGCATACTTTTGAAGAGAACTTCTCTCAGACTTAAAATATCTGTCTAATTCAAAAACACCAAAAGATAATCTACTTGTTGGCTATGCTCTAGTGAATTGCAAGAAAGCACATTAAAACTGTTAAATCCTAAAATCACTCAAATAAAAAAAAAAACAAACAAACCCACAAACCTGAAAGTGTTCACAAGCAGCAGTAGAGCATAAAAGCAGCAGAAACACAGCATCAAACTAGCAGCAGCAGACACTTGATAGCTTTCTACTAAAATTTCATCTAACAATCCTGATAAACACTTAAGAGTGCTGCCAACCTTTCCAGCTACTTCAGATCTCAAGACTCTTGCAAAAATGCTTTTAAAAATCCCCAGAACTAGGCTTTAAAAGAAAAAAAAAAAATCAGTTTCTGTATAATTAATGGTTATCTGCCTTTACATTTGCTGAAAAACCCCTAACAGGTGCCCTAATTACTTTCCACACTTAGTACCTAAAAGGCAAATAAAAAGTAATACACTATTTCTTTTTCTTGGACACATCTAATCTTTTGAGTTAGTCAGCAAATTTCTGGATCCTATCTAGTTATCTCTATATTATTTCTGCCTAAATAGTTATGATTCAGTCATCAACCAAGCCCAAGATGCAGGTGGAGAGACACAGCGCTTGCAGTTCTGGTCTCATCCACAACATGTCTTGTACAGATGTGAACATCTCCCTCCCTTGGTGAGATCCCCCATTGTAGAGAACTGCACCAGGCAGGTCTTCTCATTTTTAACCAAAATATCTTAGAATAGAAACAAATTCACATTCAAAAGCTTTTTTTCAGAAGAAAACTTAAAAGTGCAATATTACCTTTCCTGATGCTGTGCTTTTCATTTACATTGGCCCATCTTTGAATATATTAATTCCCCCCCAAAACTAACTTTAAATACAATGATACATAGGGAATATGACTATTCTTAAAATACAGTTTCTCAACAGTTACTCATGTTTTCTTAGGCTAAATATTTTGACAAAACACTGGGAGGGAATATTAAAATAGATTATTGTGATAATTAACCAGGCTAAGAAATAGTACAAAACATATAGCTCTGGAAAATCAAGCATTTACATTAACTTCCTGTAGAGCATTATTTTATATCATCTCAGGAAAATTATATTTGACATCCATAGTTTGAGATCAACTGCTTGCAGAGCTTACTTTTAAATAAAATTTAAAACAAAATTAACATAAAACTTAAAGGTCAGCTAAACTCCCCTAAAATTCCCAGCACGTTAACCACTGCTTTTCCCCAGATCTCCCTCTGGAGCAATGCCAAAGCCATGGGAATCAGCAAGCCTGAATTCTATTACTGCTGTAGAGCCATTCTACCTGGTCTTCAGGCAAGAACACATCAGAGAGGCTGCACTGACTGCTGAATGACAGCTCCATTTAGGATTAAGAACAAAGACAAATACTTATGATACTGTTATCAGCAGCCTTGTAAATTAACTGTGTGGCTCTTAGGACCCCAAAGGATTGCATCCACTTGGTTTTTTTAGCAGAAAATAAAAAATTCATATGCAATATTCCAAATATTTGGGCACCACTCCTGAGCCAGTCACAAGCTCAAGGACAAATCACTCTATCACAGAAAAGACATCTCTATCCTATTTCTTCCTCCTACCTCTGCAGCAGTGGCTCCGCATTTTAACTAAAAAAGCACAATTCAGAAGTTTAAGCAACAGAAGCACGTGAACAGCCACTCTCTGACTCCAGTGAGGAATGGCAAGTGGACCACACAGAACTCCTGGAAAGCTGGATTGTAGCTGCAAGCATCGTTTCTTTTCAAACATGGACTGTGCTATTTCATCAGCTGACCACATGAACCATAATCCACAAGAAAAGACAAAGTCCAGCCACTGCTTTGCTGATAAAAAAAGCATTTTTAGGAACCAAAACTCGTGTCCTGCTGAAGGCACTGCGCTCAACAGCAGCAGCACAGGTGCAATCTCAGAACCACATATATCACTACTAGATATACTTCCTACTATATAGGAACAGCTCTTCTTCAAAGAAACAGAATTTAGCAAGTTGTTTCTCCCAGAATTTAAAAACTTGCAGTATTCACCTTAATTTCTTCTGATCAAACTTTCTTATAGTAAATTGGCATCAAAGCTAGGCCTAAATACAAAGAAAATATTAATTCTGACAGACCAATTTAAGTTCATGGATGCATTCTTAAACATTTTTATGGTAACCTGTATGTTGTATATTCCATTGTCTACAAAAAGAAATACTCAGAATCTTTAAAAACTAATAGCTCCTCATTACATAAGAGATCCTAGAGCAGAAACTGTTTAGTCTCAACTCAGTGTTGCTTGAACTCTAGTATGTTTTAAATCACTGTAGATATCACAAGACATTTCTATCAGAGAACAAAATCAATCTAGCCTGATTATAGGGTGTAAAAAAATGTATTTTCTTCATAGTAAGATTTTCATAACGTCGTCTTTTTATTCCTCTACTGTGATGTCGTGGTTTGGACAGGTGTTTACCAAGAAAGGCGGGAGCCTCCCTTGGAATGAGAAATGTGAACCCCTCTTCCCTCCGAATTAGTAATATTTTGAAATTAAGGGGCTCTCAGGGCAGGGGCATCATCCCTAGTGTCTGAGGTGTGT
>VZRX01006663.1:1073-16385 GCA_013398075.1 Notiomystis cincta
TGGAAATAAGCCATAGTGGAATGTTTATGTGTCTGGAAGCACTGGTAGTATGTTTTGGTCAGGAGTTGGTTTTGTGGCAATGATATTTCTGAGCTCTCACGCCGTAATTAAAAAAATACTAAACTTCAAAAGGCAGGATTTGCCAGAGTTCGTGGAAGCCTGCATTTTCAAAATGAAACTTATGCTATTGCTTGCAATTAGTAAGTGCCTCTAGAGAATTGGGACAGTTAGGGAATTTCTTAAGTCTGCCATTTAACCTGTAACCTAAGAATATAACCCCACAGAAAGGCTAAGTAAACTTAAATTCCCACTGCCATCTCTTTGGAGCCAGAAAGTTGTTGAAAATCTGTAACAACTGGCAGTCACTTTAGAAATAAAGCTCAAGGGTTGTGATATTTCTTATCTAAACAGCTCCCTGAACACTCTTTTATCCCCCCAGTCTAATGATTATTTTGACAGTTGTGGTTTTGAAATATAAACTTTGCGTACTTTTTAACTAATGTGCTAAGACTGCTTCTCTTTCCATTTGTTTATGGTCTTTATGGAGTTTATTCTGATGTCTGAAAACTTAGGATGTTCACGTGAAGTTCGCACTGTCTCCTCAGAGCACACTTGCTATTCTGTACTGTGATGTTTTTCTACAGTGTAAATTCTCTGCGTATTTATAATTTAAAGACCTTAGGGAATGTTAATGTTTCAGTGTTTCATATGGAGGGTTGAGAGGTGTTACCATGACATGAGCTACTAATTTCTGATCAATGAATCCACATTCCCTCAGTTTTGTCCCAGATTTGTATTCTGTGTTCTTTAAAGTAGGTGTTTCAGAGTGTTGCTTGAACTACAATGTTGAAAATGCCAGGATGTGTCTGAGCAGGGACATTGGATTTCATGAAGAAATGGAAATAAAGCCTAGGGCCTGGGTGATCCTGGAAAGTCCTTCAGGAGATGGTGGGTTCATTGTTGAAGGTTGCTAATACTTGGCTTCAGAAGGGAGGTTGTGCCTTCAAGGCAGAACCAGTGTGGCCTTTATCAGAGAACATGGTGTTATAAATTAGTGTCTTCCTTGACATCTCTGTATGTGTGACAAAGTAGTGAAGGAATATTTAAGAAATTATCTTTGACATGACTTTACTTCATTAGCTAGCCTGGGCAATGAGTTGTATAAATGGAATGCCCTTCTTGCTTTCTGTAGTTGCTCAGTTTTGCTTATAATCTGTTTTATGGCAGTGGCTTATGCAGGAGGAGACTTGTCCAGTTGGATTTGGATGTCTTCATAGTATCTACCACCGTAGTCTTACAGACAACTCTGTCAGATTTATGGACTCACAGTGTCCCTGTTAAAAATACAGCAGCTGGGAGTTTGTTGCTGTTCAGAACCCTGGTGTTTAGGTAATTAAATCTTTTTTAATGTAACGAAGACAAAAAAGTTACTCCTGCTTTTACACTAAACATCTTGCCATGCTCTGCATACTGTTTGTCTGGCTTCTCTTTGTTTGTTTGTTTATAGGGGTTTTTTGTTTCATATGGGCCAGTTGCTTGGTTTTCCTGTTCCTTCTTGCCCTGCTTCCTTGGACTTCCCTTTGCTCATCCTTGTGGCCAACAATTTTTTGCCTTTCTTGCAGCCCCATTGGAGATTGGAGGCTGACTTCTGCATGTCACAATGTCTTTCACAGCAGATTAAACATGGCAATAAATGCCCAGGCGTCTGTATGCCCAGGCTGAAGACACAAAAGCTAGTACTGTAAAATATTCTCCTTCCTTGTGTACTAGAACTAGACTTCCCTGCGAGCTATAATCTATTACAAGCATGAGCTTCTTTTTAAAAACTCGTTTATTTTCAATGCAGTGGGGCTGAAATTTGCAGTTTTGCAGCTCCTACTGAGTATAAATTTTATCTTTGAAAATTAGTTACTGTCTATTTGCAGGGCTGAAGCTTGCTCAGTCATTTCTTTGCATAGCACATGCAGCAGTTTGTTTATAAGATTTCTTTTTTTCCACCTCCAGACCTGTTAAGGAAAAGATTTTATACATGCTGAAAAGGCAGGCATTTAGCCTGTGTGTGTTTATTTAGTTCATATTGCATGGGGAAAAGAGATGTTTGCATTCCTAATGAAATAACGTGGTGTCTCAGCTGTGGAAATGCTTTGTTGTACATCAAACTGTAATAAACCTCTTCAAATAGTAGCAGGGAAGAACAGGCACAGATGGAGAGGAGGAGCATATTCTGAGATACTGATTAATTTTTAGGCTCTTACCTGAGATATTGATTAATTTTCAGGCTCTAAATAGGGTGATATCAAAACAATAAAGCATAATTAAGCATGTACTATTAGTGGTTATAATCCAGTAGACCCTGAACTATGGGATAATGAAATGCTGAACCGGTGTCTCTGAGCCTTGCATTTACATGTGTGTATTGAAATTTTGCAGCATCCAGCTAAGATGTTTTAACTTGTTGGCTTCTACTGAAATAACTTTCGATTCTTTTGGGGTTAATATTTGTTACTTAATTATTTTAACATCTTGCAAGTGTTTGGCATTCTTCTGATACTTCTACAACAAGCAATAATTTCACAAAAACCAACTAACCAACCAACCAAAAAAGTACCCCCCCCCCGAACCTCTCATTTGCAAAGCAGTCCACAATTAAGGCTATATTCTGAATGCTTGAGATCAGCTGGCTGAGCATTGCTGAGAGCAGAAGGCAGCCTTAAACACTGATTACAGCAGAACTTTAGTTTTGCAGCTGTAGCTGGATTGCATTGTTATTAACAAAAAACTGTTAACTGAAGAAATGGTAATTGCTTTCCTTTGTTTTATTCTGTTTGCTTTGAAAATTTCAGAATCTGATGTTAGAGTCACTAACCTTTTCAGTTTCGGAGGGTTGATGCATTGGGGAGGACACCTGAGCTTTTTGTTCTTTTTTCTTTTTGATACTGTCTTCATATGTAGCCTTAAATGCTGGGGTTTTATGGGTGACAGGCTAGATTAATGTCTTCTTCAGAAATTTAATTGCCTTGTAGCTTCATGATATGTAGATTGTACTGAAATTCCATTTAGCACATAATGAATTTCATCTTCACTGCAGAAGTCACTAAATGGGTTTTGGATTACTCTATTGTAACACTGCAAAGTCTAAAGGTAACTTTGAATCTGCAGGAAATACTTTTGCTTTAAAAAAATGAGGTTATGAGCTGTGGAAATAATGGGTGAAGAAAAAATTAATTTCGTTACTAAGTTACAAATATGCTAGCTTTCCAATTTTAACTTTTAAGCATTGATAAATATTTTAGGATTGTGAAGAAGAAAGGTAAAGCTAGTGTTCAGTTCAGGTAGAACTTTGTCATTGTATTAATAATGGAATGAAGTTTTGTTTGTAGAGTTTGTTTGAAAATGGTGTTGTCTGTGTACACGAATTTTTATTTTTACACTGGGTCAATGTCTTACAGAAAGTCTTGGTAAAAGTAGAGTAAGATGTTAAAAATCCAGTAAACCCCCTAACTTTGTAATGAGCTTATCAGCCTGTTAAATAGAAATGCTGAATGACTGTGCCTTCTCTAGCCCTGCACAGGAGCAGTTAAAAGGAACTTGTTGGATTTGATTTGTTACCTGGGTGGTTTTAGTGTTAGAGTGCTTTGGGAGCTCAAAACCTTTGCAAGTACAGGCTGATCCTTCCATTTTTAGTGGGTTGTCACAGTAGTAGGACATTCCCAGCTTTCTTGCTGAGTGTATTTTGGCACCCCCTCAGTGTGTTGCATCTAGTGACTGTGTGCTATTAGAGGAGAAAACCCAGTATTTTCAATAAGACAAAGTACTTATGTATTCATTGTGTTTTTAAGGGAGGAGATTTATTCTTCTATGGTCTCTGTTACTCTCCATAGCAGTTGTTAGTATTTTGTTTAACTTCATTTTCAAGTGTTTAATTTTGCCAATGCGCTTCTACTTCTGTGCTTAACATTTAAAAGATACCTATTGAAGCACATGAGGACCGATTAAATGAAGCAGCAAAATCAATGTCGGTTGTCTGTGACCAGCCAAGTTACCACTGTTGGTAAAACACGTTTAATCCATAAGATGACTATTTGTGAAGTCACGCGAACGTGTTCAGTCAGGGTCTCTGAAGACTTACTTTGGGCATGAGTTAATATTCTGCATGTAGAGGCTTTCTGGTCTTAGCAGGGTGTTCTGTACTGGTTGAAAGCAGTATCAGGAACAAGCTGTTGTGAGTGCTCAAATGTCAGCAGGCTAGGGAGTGATAAAGCCACGTATTCTACAAGCAAGAGGTTTATAAAAGGTCAGCTCTAACAGAATAGGTGGAAATAAAAAACTGCCTTTGAAGACTTGTGACAGAAGTAATATTTAATTCTGCTGGTTTTGCAGCTACTGGGATTTCAAATTTCAAAAACAGTTTGATCCCAGTACTGTACAGTCCAAAGTCTGGCCTCAATCCAGTTGTCTAACAAGGAGACATCATTTAGAAGCAGTCTGCAAAATGTCAGGAAGATTAGGACAAAGCTTTGCTTAGTCTTTGCCTTCAGTCTGGCTCTTCATGTAGCTGGGCTATTCTTACCAGCCCAGGAAGCTAAAAAAGTTATTAAGAGCTCAGTACAGGATTTTCTTCTCACTTGAGGTCTGGACTGTTTGCTCTGTGTTTTCTTTAAACCAGTTTTAGAAACTGAAAAAAAAAAAATCCCGAATCTCCAAAACCCCCAAACTGCCCCCCATCCCTCCTCCCTCCCACAAACCTTGTTAAAATGTTCTTTGTCATTGCACTAGTGCTTTGGTTCGTCTTTAAAACAGTTTCAGCTCCCAGATTCTGTTCCTAGACTTGATTTTAGTCTTCATCCATCTCTGTTAGGAGACTGTCACAGGGTTTGTGATCCATGTAACTGAAGGATTGCTTTTATGGATATACAGCACAATACTTACTGTATGCCAAATAAAATGGTGACTGGAAGCACTGTGCTGTTTCTCACATGATTCTAGTCTGTTTTTTCTGTTTCTCCTGGGACTTGCTGTAGTCAATGATTCCACAGATGTATAGAATTTTGTGGGGTTTTAGTCCAGCTTTGTCTTCCACAGGTCCTCTCAGAGCATCATAACCAAAAAAGGAATAAGTTACGGGGAAAGCCGGGAGGGGAGATATAGATGAAAAGTCACAGAGACATGCTTAGTTTAAGATGAAGAAAAAGGTGTCCCCTTTGTTAAATATTGTGTCTAGAAAATACACCAAGAATCAACATTCATTAAGGGATTATGTATTTCAAAGTCTGTATTTCTTACAACTGGTACACAGTCAGAGGAATGTATTCAAATTTTATTTTCTGAACACATTCTATTTTTTAATTAGTTAGCAATCCAGTTCTTATGTAAACATCAGACACCTGAAGTGTGTTTTAGCTGGAACTGTTAATGTTTTAAAGTAAGTGAAGTTACTTCGTGTGTTTTATATACATTACTGCTTTTTTCTTTCCTCATCGGCACTAATAGTCTGGTAAAAGGGACTAAAGTATGTCTCTCAGGCTTGTTGTTGCATAGTATTACTGTATTTTTTTTCTTAGGAGCTTGTTGTCCAGTAGATTGTACTGTGGAAAAACTGACCAAACAGTAATTCACTTGAAAATACAAATGCCAGTTTTTTTGATCCCTTTGAAAGTTACCATCCAGCTGGCTTCTAAGCAGTGAAGTAATTTGTTATTTTTATCAATTTTGTTATTGATTTTTTAAAGAAATTGAGATTGTTGCAAATGCCATATTATTTGTGTTATTACTGTAAGAGAAGTTAACCAGTCTTTAAAGTCAGTAATTTCAAAGTCAGTAATTTCCCTTTTGTGCTGAAAAAAAAAGTAATTGTTAAACTGGGATTTTTTTGCCTTGTGTTTTCTTGGGTTTCTTGATGGCAGTTCTGAAAGATTAACTTCAAAAATATGCTCTGTTACTTTCTTTCCAACAGTGATAGGGAGCAGGGGCCCTCATAAGATGCTTTAGTACTTGGTCTTTCTAGCAACTCCATAGCCAAGGGTTTGTAACATTGGAACCACTGGTGGCTCTTCTAGCAGTATGACTGGGACTACGGTAAGTATGTGGTTTTGTTTAGCTCATGTGTGATTGCATCTTTAATTTACAGCAGACAAAGCAGTTGGAATCCTCTTTAACCTGTGTTCCTAGGGAGCAACTTTCTATATGTTTTCAGAATTAATTTGCCCAAACCTATAGTTTGAAATTCATGGATGGGTTGACTGTGTTGGGAGGCACTTGAATGAGAGAAGAGTTCTTCCAGTTAACTCTTTGTATTTATTTGTATTTCTTGTTTGAGGGTGCCATGTGCAAGTATTTTGCTGGTAGTTGTGGAGAGGTTCTGAAATTATTTAAATTTTTCCTTGTCTCTGATTGCTGGGGTAGGCTAGAGATTGCCTAAAATTGATTGAAGCAGCAGGCCATATGTGTTTTGATTGGAAGTAAGCAACCTCACAAAATACTTGGGCACCTGGCCTCTCTTGAAAATATACACCCCTAAGCTGTTGTGCCTGCACTCCTTATGCAGTGAACTGGGAGTAGCAAGTGGAGAGTTTCATGATTTTTTTGAAGTCAGCCTGTTATTCCCAGATGATGTTCTACTGCGCATGGTCCTGAAGTTTCACTCTGACTAGAATTTGTTCAAAGAATGGCCTTAGCTGTACCCTTGCTCAGTAAGAAATATTTCTTTGCAGCATGGTCAGTTTATAGTTGTGACTTTTTATCTGGCTGTGTGACTTTTAATGTTGACACAAGACAGTGGAGGAGGTTAAAGAACAAGCTTGGGAGTTAGTTGTGATCCCTTTGGTTATGTTTGCTTGATTTTTAAACATGCTTAACTCCAAATGATCTGAACTAAGAAATCCCTCTACAAGTTAATTCGTTTCTAGAAGTGTAAAAGGACAGCAGAGGTTTTGTTGAGACTGGTATTTCAGCTGGTGGATGAAAGGCATTAACAAGGCCCATGTTTTGTCTAATGGAGTGTCGTCCAAAGGATGGCCTTCAAATGGCATCTGAAGGAAGAGTTATGCTGTGGATACATGGCTTTTCAAATCCACTGTATTTTTACTGTGAATGTTGACATGCATTTTTTAGAATAAATAGTACATAGTACAACGATTTTTGCATTCATTGACCTGTGGTAATTAACATCACCTTAATGCTTAATTGTAATCAGCACATTCAATGTCTTCTTTCTTCTGAGAATTTTTCTGCAGCAGTACTTTTTATATTTAATAAGAAAGAGCTTAAATACTATTTATATAGCATTAATGGTTAGGAGGCTGATGAAATCCCTTACGTAATTTTTGAGGGTAAGTCAGGTAGCAGAGACCAGACCATCTCTGAATAAAAACTGTGGTCCTGGTAGTTCCTAACCATGTGGAAGAGTCTGTAGGTGGAATTGTTACTCTGTATTAGCAATATATTTGAAACCAGTGAACAGCACAAAAGAAAGCGTAGAATGCCAGAGATTCTATTGACAAACTCTGCTTCTCTGTTGACAGATGGACCTTTGTTTTCCTGCAACAGTTCAGTCTCCAGAGATGAGACCCTTAGCCAAAAAGGGGACACCCTGTCCTCACTGGTTGAGAGATGCAATTTGTGCTATCAGTACAGAGTAGGTAATCAGAGCACAAAGTTTAGGCTATTTCTAGTGAGTAGAATATGCATTTGTTGTGTCATCTGTAAAACATATTCCCATTCTGAGAAGTACCTGCTGTAGGCTGGCTGTCTTGTCCATATCTAGTGTGAAACAGGGGAGAGACACACACAGACAACTGTGGTGGGAAGTTGAGGAGGGAGCTGTCCAATGCTTCCCCAGAAGAAGTGGTGGTGTTGCCTGCATGCTTGGAAATAGCATTGTGAGAGGTAGCCAAGGCAGGACAGAGTTGTGAAGTAAAAGCTCAGGTAGTTGAATTATGAATAAAATGTACAGGGTTTTGGGGCTGGCTCATTGTTAACCCAGTCTTTTTCCTGATGATGCTCAGCTTTGGATCAAGGTGCAGGTTAGTTGTGAACAGGCACTGGAACATGCAGAAATTGAAACTAGCAGGGAATTTCACATGTAAAATTGTCCACAATATGGAAATTGTTTTGAAAAAGTGACAGAAAAAACAGACAAATGATACCAAAGAGGGGGAGTCAGTGAGCTGCTGATTACACTAAGAAGTGTGAGTTTTTTTGGTTTTGTTTTGCTTTTGACATTGAAAATAACACATATGGTGAGACTGTTGGTGCAGATAGGACTGTTAAAAATACTTTAGGTGAGAGAGGGAAGAAAGAAGTTGAAGAGTGCTTGGATTTGTTTTAATTAGTTGTACTTGAACATTTTGATGTAATATCCCTAAAAACCTCAGAATTGTTATCCATTCTTTTTTTCCTGAGCTCTTCTGAAAGATAGAAAGAAGTAACAGAAAATGGAGAAAGATAAAATATGCTGCTTTTCTTTAAAAGTGTGTTGAGATGGGGGCCAGTCTACAGAAAACTTGCAGAATATGGATTTGTTGAGAAAACATTACGTTGAGCCCATCTAATCTAATCTAATGACAGCAGTTTGTGGTGGGAGTGAAACAAGAGATGCCCTTTGTCTTGTGCTTTCTAAGGCTTTTGATGTTGTTTTATGACACTTGTAGGCAAGCCAAGGAGCTAGACTAATAGAGGCTTTAGTTTGTTTGTTTTTTCCAAACTGTATTTGGAGTTCATTAGACACCTGTGCTTTGTTTGACTAATAAAATATTGTATCAAATTGAAATCAGAAGGATGAGCTGGACCAGATTAGCATTATTAAGGATAAAGGATCTGTATAACATGACAATGGGGAAACATTCTTAAATCTGAGATGACACCAAGCTGAGGAAAATTGGAGACTTGCTGGGGGATTAGAGTCACAATTGGTGCTGATAGATTAAGCTAATTGCTTGTAAAAAATAAGTGAGATAAAGTAGGGATAAGCAGGCAATACCACATTTGGTGGTACATATAAGGATGTGTGCTCGATGAGAAACTTTTAAAGATTTTTGGTGGTTCTCAAGTTAAACTTGAATTAACAGAATCATGCTGTTGCAGAACAGGAGTTCTGCTTTCAACTTTTAGTCTCTTTCCAATATATGCTTTAAGCTGATGTCTAGTTCTGTGTGCTGCCAAACATTCATTAGAGAAAGACAAGAGCAGCTTATGGAAGATCATTAGAGACACAAAAAATGAGGTTCTTTTCTCAAAAGAAGGTGGAACATCCGATTATGGGCTTTAAATATGTAAAGACTTTTTCTTACCCACTGTGGTGGCAGAAAACAGAGTGTTAACTTTCTTTTTGAAGTAGCAATCTGAATTGTATCTGGGAAAAATAAAATTAGGAAACTTGTGGAAGAGAACAGTGAAATGCTAGGACAGATCACAAGTGGAGGTTGTAGCATTCTTAAAAAGCAGCTTAGACACCTATCCATGAGTGATGACACTTTTTTGTGTCTGGTTTTCTACACTGGTAGGACTTAATTGCCTGTCTTCCTCTGTTTAAGAGTTTGTCTGCTGAGTTATACAATTTGTCTCTTGTGCTTATAATCTGGCAAATGTGCAAGATCCCATATAGTGCTGTATAGACTTGCCCTATACAGAATTCAGTGCTTACAGAATAAATATCCCTTTGTGGGACTGCAGTCTGGTCCAGTGACCTTTTTTTCCCCCATTTGCTTTCAACTTTATGTTTACACTTTACTTTCATTCCTTCATATTTGGAGACAAAAATAGGAAAAAAAAATCCTATTAAACTCTCAAATGTCAGTGAATGCTCTTATGTTTTCCTAAGGTTTCATGTAGCGTGAAAAAACCCATCTGTATGAATTCCTTTCCTGATCACAATGAGATGTAAAGAGTGAAGCCTCAATGTGAGTTTTCAGATCCCAGTATCAGCATTACTGCTCAGCATTTTAACAAGTGTGTCCAGCTGATGTGCCGGTTCTGCATCCCATCCTGCCTCACATTATTCATGCCTTGCCAAACACATCAGATTCACTGAAAACAGCTCATTTACAACTTTTGCCTGGTGCTAACAATACATTTGATGCACAGAAAATTGGGAGCATTGGGACAGCCATAAGGAAATGGAACTTAACATTAAAAGTGAATAAAATAGGTGTTACTACATATCTTTATACTTTGGTTTTAAAAAGGGTTGATTAATACTGCTACATACTCTAGCACTAGGAAGTAAACCCAAAGAAAATACTCTTGATACAAAATGAATTTTGTTTAGCAATGCAGAGAGTGTTCCAAATATAAATGTAAAAATAGTTTACACATGAATTTATCTGTTGTTTCATGTATTAATATCAGTAATGGTCATGAATGCAGTTTATTAAACTGAGATGAGAACTGCAGGACGTTTTTCCTAACAGAAACTGTCAGGCAGATGTATTGTTGCAGGAAACTTGTAGTTCTTCATTCTTTGCCCTTTTGTAAGGACATCCAGGTTGCAGCAGGTGGAAAATTCTGGCAGTTCTGGAGCGGTCCTCCTTATTCCTTCAGAAGTTATAACTTCAGTCTTTGCTTACCACTTCCTTTAAAAGATAATGGGGAAATGCTGACTTAGTCTTATCAGGATGATCTGCACTTGGTAAAGTAATAGCTTCTGTGTTGTTAAACCATCAAAATTGGTAATAATTGAGGAAATTGCAGAGTAAAAAATAACCTCTTAAAGTACTTGCATGTGAAAACGTCTGTGAAGATATAATGGTTTAGGTTATGACAAAGGTAATGAAATCTGTATCTGAGTCTAAATTCATTAGAGGGACAGAAATTTCTTTTTTCTAGTTGTTGCTGGTTCTAGAAATTATTTCTTCAAGAGAGCGTGCTAAGTAGGAATTGCTGTGGATGTTTTTCATCTTTCCTTGTCTACCAAACTGCTCTTTCTGCTAGTGAACTTCTTTAACAGTTTTCTTCTCTTCTGTAAAGTCAAGACATCTATCAGGCCTTAGCTGGCCTCAAAACTACACCAATTCATCCAGCACCCCATGTAGGTGAGGACATTGTTTTTATTCATGTTTTGCAGACAGCAGTGGACATTGTCTTTTAGTCTGGTAACCTTCAGAAGTGCTCTCTGTACTTGGGTGCTAACCTTGAGATGCTTTTTTTGCCAAAGATCATAGTGTCATACAGGAGGCTTCTGTGATACACATTCACTGTGATTTGTGCTTTCTTGGTATTTCAGATGGCTCTGGAATTATTATGTGTTGCTTCTGTTTATCCAGATTGAGAGAAAAAAGCGTTTTGATACAGCCTGTCTCATGTGGAGCCTCTTACCTAATAATTTCTTTCCCCATCTAAAACTCTGTTAGAAGTTTATTGAGAACAAAAGGTGTCACTGTGCACTTTTTGGAAGACTTCTGACTGCAGACAAGCACTGTTCTGGGGTTGCTGCCGGGATTGTTTGCCTGTAGTTGCTCATAGAAAAGTCAAAGCTGGAGAACTGATGTGGTTCTGTGGTTTAAGCAGTCAGGGGCTTGACTTGCTGTGAGAGTCAGAGCAAGTGGAGCAGCGAGTCCAGGGTGCTCTGGAGATTGGTGGCTGCACCAGGGACTAAACACCCTCCTACCTAGAACAAAAGTCATCTGGAGTGAGTTTTGTACATCTTTTGTATCAGCAACTTCTTATTGCCCCTGAGTGCTCTGCTAGTCAGTCCTTTTTAGATTAGTCCTTTTAAAAATTAGTGTTTCAAATAGATTACTGTTTATCTATGGTATTGGTCTAGAAGTGACTTGTGACACACTGTTTGTTTATTTACTCTGTTTGCCTCTAGGGAACTTGGCTGCATTTATAATTTTGACTTCCATCTTCAAAGGTGTTTGTGCACCTAGACTGCAAGTTGCATAAATAAAAATTAAATGTTTCCTGGCAAAATGATGATACCTGTTTACTGAAAATTTAAATAGTTTTAAGAAAATATTATTTCTCCTTGGTGTTATGTAGTAGAACAATCTTTGCCAGATTTCCTTTGTGAATCAGTTTGTGTTTGTGTAACACCTTTAGACTGCAGGGAACAAGACCTGGATTTTGACATCTTCCTGTGGGCTATAGTGAAATGGAGGCTTTGCAGTTGTCATGAGGAGGGCTGTTTAAGGTGTGCTACCAGTGCCACAACCTCCTCCCACCCCAGTATAGCAGATTAATTCTTCTGAGGCCAGGGCAACAGACCTGTGTCCTGGAATCCCATGCAAATTCATGGCTGCTTCTCCTGATAATCATTTCAAAATTAGCACACCTCTGCAGAGTCCCTCAATCTGATGCCAAGTCTGATCTGTTCCAAGAGAGCAGATGTAGACATAGCTGAATTGTATCTGTCACTCCCAATGTAAAAATTTCAATGTGCTGTCATCCTTATTTATCTTTGCAACATCCTTCTGAGATTGTGTTGTTTTAATTTTTAAAAACAAGCAACTGAGCCATGGAGATTATTTATTAATTGATCAGATTCAAATCAAAGAGCAAAACTCTGACCAAAAATTGAACTGCGAGTAATAATAGCTTATATTTGGTTTATGGGATTAATTCTTCTGTAATAAAGTTGTTTCTTGTCATAAGTAGAGATTTGGTTGCTTTCTGTTATTTTTCTTGGGGCTTGGTTTGTTTGTTTGTTTTTAAACTACATGGTCATGTTGTTGTTATTATTATCATCATTATCATCGTTGTTGTCATTATTGTTATCATCCTCATCATCATTCCTGTTAATGTTGTTGCTCTTATCATTATCATCCTATAATATTGTAAACAACTCTGACAAGAATTCTTTTTCTGCAGCTCTGGAATTCCTGCATAAAAAAGACTTAGCGAGCTCCACCCAATGTACAGCTTCTTCCTGTAGAATAGAATGGGCCTTGATTCTGATAATAAATGGCTTCAGTGAAACTGTTCATGCAAGAACTTTAAATATTTCAGTGTATCATGTTTTCATAGAAACTTTCTGAATGGTGCCCTGATACTAGTAATGAAATAACAATACTACTAAATGTGCTAATAATTCACATAATACTAATATTACACATGTCCTTTGCCTTCCTTCTACAGAAAGATTTTGTACAAGAAATAAGCAATATGCATTTAAGATTCTTAAAAGAAGCAATAACATAGAAACACACTCATGCTATTTGTGATATAAATTGGTGTGGTAGTGCTATGCAATCCAGTTCAAAAACTGTTTAAGAAAAGGATGGCAGGAAAGAAGCAGTGAAGTGTGAGACAGCAAAGCAGTTGTAATTTTTTTTTTTTAAAAATTGTAATCAGAGAGAATGGGACACGTGGAAGATTTTGATAGTGTAGAGCAGCTGTTGCTTCAGATCTGGCTGAATTGGTTTGCCCAGATTTTATTTAGAATGTGATTATTTGTCATTTGATAAATATGCATCTGTCATCATTCAGTTGCTGCAGAAATTGTTTCAAGATTTTATTTCCTTCAGTGGTTGGCTTATTGGTTTTAAATGTCTGTGAATTAATGCATATCCAGATTAGACAGGGTTAGAATTCCTTTTCTTCTAAATTAAGCTGTTGTTTTTTTGTTTTCTCTATTCCTACCTTTCCTATCTTCCCCTGCCCCCATTTTCCCTCTAAAAATATCTCTAGGAATGACTTGCTGATGGTGTGCCGCCAGCTGAATATGGAGGCGTCTGTTGCAGAGATCATGCACCAGCTGGGAGCAGATGAAAATGGAAAAATTTCCTTCCAGGATTTTAGTCAGTGCCGCATGGAACTGGTACAGGAAATCAAGAAGGAGGAAGTGGAGCTTTCTGTGAAATTGGATGACTCTTGTAAAAAGAAAAAATTTAAGGATAGAGTAGCTTCCTGGCCAACTAGCAGCAATAACAGTTTAGGTAGGTATGACTTTTAAATGTCCTGTTGGTATAATTTAACAAAAGGTAAACTCTGGGGTGTTTGTTACTGATTTTACTGGCATTAGGGTTGCCCCTAAAGGGCTTTGTGAATCTGCCTTGGCATAATTTCATCATATGCTAGAGTACTGTTGTAACTGATGCAGACTTGTCATTAGAATGTAGGCTAGAATATGTGCAGAGCATCCTCTTCTCAAAATGCAAGTTGCACAAAAGAAGACTTCCTTGGAAGGACAAGGGCTTGTAACTGAAGATCCAGGGGGTTCTCTGTTCTCTGTAAAGCCCAGCCAGGTGTATAAGTAAAACTGAAAAAAGAGGGGAGATGTAGTCTTGGTTCCAGTCATAATACACTGTAGGAATTCATGTTTCTTGGATGCTTTAAAAATCATTCCACTTAGTTGAAGATCTGAATGCTGGAAGAGCCCTGTGGTCTAGAGAGTACAAAAATACTCCTCCATCTGGTTAAAAACCAAACCAAATAAACTAAAACCAGAACCAACCAAACCAAAAGAAACCACCACCAACAAAAACAAACCACAAACCCCCCTAAAAACCCAAACCAACAAACAAAAAAAAAGAAAAAACTGCTATTCCATCCACAGGAACACAGGATGCAGGAAGGAATTGTATCATTGAGCCCACGTGTTCATAGCACTGTGTCTGCAGTAGGTCAGGATGCTTCTTTTCACACTGTAAAAACCACAAGAGACTAGAGGACACAAATTCTGGGGTCAAAAATGGCGAAGTGTGGTGTCTTGTGGAAAAAGCTGAGGGTGCTGTCCATTCCCCAGCTCCCCACAACAGATGCACAGATGTGGTTAAGCACAACTGCTGGCTAGTGACGTGGAACTGACCTGCATCCACACTCCACAAAAACGCCATCAGCCTCTGATTGTGTTTAGTTGGAGCTATGTCTCCTTAACCTTTTCCTTAGGCTATATAAGCCTACATGTTTTAAACACTTTTTAAACTAGAAATATTCCATTAGTCTTCCCAACAGTTTTTCTTTAAAGTGTCTTAAATTAAGTTTGGAATATTTTTTACTGTCGGATGTGCTTCATAGAACTTCTGGAGAGTTGTGTTATTCCAGCTTCTCCTGTTGTCAGGTGTAATGTTTAACATGATATTTATTTGTTTATTTGAAGGTAGTTGATGGTACATGGGATTTTTGTTTTAGCAGCATGATACAAAGCATACTGAAAGACAATATAGATAGGAGTCACACGTAGCAGAGGAGAGCAGTTGCAGGGCACAGCTCAATCACAATACCAGTGTGGCTGAGCCAGGTATACAAGTACTCCACACTGGCCTGGCTAACTCAGGGAGACACTCACACTCTTACTGAGCTTAGGGAAAAACACAGCACCAGTTGATTCTCTCAGCTGTTTATAGTTTATCTAAAGCAAAACCCACCCTTGGGTCC
>VZRX01006663.1:24512-54253 GCA_013398075.1 Notiomystis cincta
AGTAGTAATAATAATTCCAATTTCCAACACTATGTAATAGGTTATCACAATTTACTGTTGAAGGAAAGATGAGCCAAAAAAACCCCAAATACCAAAACCCAATGAAAAATAGCCATTCTTCTGGTAATATAATGAAAATAAATTTAAGAGCTAAATGTCATGGCTGCCTCATGGAAAACAGTGGTCAGACACCTCACTGTGTGAGGTGAAGCTGTGTGACCCAGGAGCTGGTTGTGCACTTGCTTTGTCAGCTGTCTTCGTGTTTGCCATTCACAAGCCACACGCATTTCAGAACTTGCTGCCTTGCTTTTCCTGATATCCCATATCCTTTCAGAAACAAACATATCTCCAGTGCCCTACCATCCTGGTGGTTCATCTTTTCTACGCTGTAAGCAATGAAAAAATCACATAATGCTTGGTCCTCCAGCATAGCCTGATGAACTTAGCCTTTACCCAAAAGTCCTGTCTGTATGGGCAGACTTGTATTTTTGGTGGGCATGTGTTTCTTTGTTGCAGAATACAAGCCTTCTTGGCAGAAGGTTAACTGATGGAAGATAAGATGAAATACCATTTTCTCTCAGATCAGAATGGCAGGGTGGCACCAGTATCAGAACACAGACCAGAGAGCTTTGCAGGTGATAAAGGAATATTTAGATAGCAAGAATTCTCAGTGCAGGTGGGCACGGTACACCAGAGGGGTATTTGTCAAGTGAATTGATTAAACAGCTTTGGTACAATTCACAAACTGAAATTTTATGTGATTATGGAATCTTGCATGCCATCAAACTAAACTATCCTTTATTATTCTTTGATATGCTATGTATTCATTCACTCCAGAAAGTGTTGATTTAGCTTTCTTACTCTGGAATTTAAATGTTACTTATGTGTATTTTATAGTGTTTTATGTGTTTTTATAGTTCTTGTCTAATACAAGTATTGTGCAATGAATTTATTTATTTATGTTTTCTTTCTGTTTAATCATTGTAGTATTAACACCAACTTCCCAGCATGCTTATTACCTGGGAATTTTCATGATAATTTTGTTTCGCTTAATAAAGAAATTTTATGCTGCTTATTATTCTAAGTGCAGCTAAACAGGGAAAAGCTATCATGGGATGTATGTTGTTCTGCAAAGACTAATCTTAAACACAGATTTATGAACTATAGGTTCCTAATTACCAGGTCAGCTGTTGGCCATCATACCTAATGTTTCCTTATTTCTGATTAGCATTGCAAGAGAAGGAAGTGTATGTTAATTACAGCGAGATAAAAGAGTTGATTCCTGGCTGAATTTTCAGTTACAAGTGAAATCTCAGTTCTGATTCCAGAGGTTCCCTGCAGAGCTGAGATTTGAGAGGTGCATGATCCAGGACAGCATCTTAACAGCCAGAGTTCTGGAATCTGTTGGGAAAACACTGGGCAAATTTAGGGATTAGAGTTAAGCCCAAAATAAAATACTGGAAATGGCTTCCAGTCATCTCCCATTTTTAGTATGTATGTTTTAAATTAGCAGTGTAGATGGAAACTTGGGTTAAAGATACAGTCATAATACAGTAGTAATAAAAGCCCGGTGTTTCCTGATCCGTCTGTGACTGACAGGTGACTTCTGTGCCAGCTGAGTGTTCAGTCTAATAGCAATGGTGCAATCTGTGAAGGCCACTTGGGTCTTTCAACAGAGCTGCTGTTGTTAATTGCATGAATATGGAAGCTCTTTTGCAGAACAATGATTTTTGAGTAACAGAAATGTAGTGCACGTTCTCTGCAGAGAATATGTGCCATATTTAGCTCTGTGGAAAGGGGTGTATCTATATGATAGAATCTATATGATATATAGTTCTGTGGCTCTGCCTCCCCGGAGAGGGTTGTTTCCTGTGTTCTTGCTGAACCTGGGAAGCAGCAGAACCGATCCTCTGCCTCCCTCGGATGCCTGAGACATTTCTGTGGCTTCAGGTCTGTGAGCTGCTGATTTTTTTGCTCTGTGATGTCCTGCAGCCACACGAGGGCAGAGACACCACACGTTGTGCACAGCCACAGTGCCCTGCCCACTGTATAAAATGTTGCTGGTACAAGTATCTCAGTTCTCTGTGGGACAGCTTGCAGCTAGATGAAGTATAGCGGTGCATGCTCCTGGTGTGGAAGTCATTGAATTAATCTTTAATTAATATCCCTCTACCTGTGGTAAGGAATCATGGTAATTATATTAGTGTAAAATGTAGTTATTTTTTGTTGTGCATTATTTTCTACTTAGGTGTGTCAAGACTAGAATATTTGCTTTGCAGAAAGGCAGGGAAACCAACTCCAGGTTTCCTAAGTCTGTTTTTCATGCACAACAGCTTTTAGAGGGTGTTGTTGACCTGAAACAACAGATCAGTTGCTGCCTTGCAGCCCTTATGGCTGGTTTTCCACTTGTACTTTTGCATCTCATACTTTCTTAGCAAGGGGGAGACATTCTCCTAATAGTCCATTATGTAGTTTATTGGTTTTGCCTGGTAGTGTACTGAATAAGTAATAACCACTGATTAGTAAGCACTCCCTTAGAATATGATTCATATTTGAGAGAGAAAACTAGCTTATAAAAAGGAAAAGCTTTCAAAATAATAGGATGGCATTACCAGTCACTACTTACAGTTTGATGATTGCATGTTGGATTTAGAGTTTTGATCTAGTCTGTAGCTCTGGATTCTGTTCTGACTTTTGTATTAACCAGTGTGTGTGCTTGGATAGGTCACTTATTTGTTTTTAATATTTGTTATGCTATATATTATATTTTCCAGTACTTCTCAGGATTATTAAATAATCTAGTGCCTGCTCTGGATTGTTTTGCCATAGGAAATGGTTGAATCTAAAACTTAACAAGATTTTAATAGGAATGGGACAGTTATAAGGGAATCAGAAGCAGCCAGGGATAAAATAGTTACTGACAAAATAAGAAAATTTTCTTCTATTTGTTTTATGGTTTAAGCCCATCTCTGTGTGTAGGGAGCTGGAAGGATTGTTCATGGAGAAACAGGAACCTTACATCTTCGTGATACAGAAACTTTCTCAAAGCATTCGTTGTTTCTCACTTACCACAAGATCATATCCTTGCATTGGTTTGTAATGAAACACCTTGTGGTTGATGTGTCTGAGACTTGAGTTGAAACAAGCAATCCTGAGATAATAAAAAAGGCAGTGGTAACATAAAAAGTGATAACTATACAGCTAAAACATAAACTTATTTGTTGGCATTCATTAAACAAAAGAGGTGAATTATGTTTTTCCTCTTTTGCTCTTTGATCTCTACTGCTTTTCAATTTGACTTAAGTTCCTCATTTAGTGCTCCTTTGTTATAAACTACACCAGTTTTGCACTGTACTATATATAGTACATATGCAAATGCTTTTAGTTTTCCTTCTGAATCTTGTAATTTAGTAATCACCTATTCACTGGAAATTTTACTGGTTTTTTCCTCTAATATTACCAGCATGTGCAAGATAGGCAATAATGACAGTGGAAGTTTTTGCTTTTTTTTCTTTCTGGAATGATGGGCAGGGTTATTCCTGTGTCAGCATTGTGCCCCAGCAGCCAAAAGGGCTCTGTCCTGGGGTGTATCAGCATCATCAGCCAGTCAGAGGATGTGGTGGTCCTAATCTGCACTGTGTTGTTGCTGCCCCACCTTGAGTACTGTGTGCATTTTTTTGTATTTTCTGAGTACATGAGAGGCATCAAACTATGGGAGCGTGTCCAAGGGAGGAAGACCAGGATGGTGAAAGATCTCAAGGAGCAGCTGAGGTCACTGGGTTTGCTTAGCTTGGAGAAAAGAAGGCTGAGGAGTTACCTCAGGTGCTGATTTCCATTCTCTAGTGACCAATGACAGGACATGAGGAAAGGGAATGAAGCTGCATCAGGGGAAACTCAGATTGGATATTAGGGAAAGGTTCCTCACTGGGATGATGGCTGGTCACTGGAATAGACTGCCCAGGGAAGTGGTCACAGCACCTGTGGCAAGCCTGGCAGAATTCAAGGAGCACCTGGATGATGCTCTTGGTCATGTGGTTTAGGTTTAGGCAGTCCTGTGGGAGCAGGGAGTTGAACTCAGTGATCCTCATGGGTGCCTTCCAGCTTGAGAGATTCTGTTTTCTTTATACACAATCCATACTAGAATGTTTTTCCATTTCTGCATTTTAGGTGCCTTATCAGGAGCCAGAGAAAGCTGGGAGTATGATTCAGGAGCAAGAGACCTTCAGAGTCCAGACCTCCATAGTCATCTTATGCTACAAAAGATGCTGGAGTATGGTGGAAGCAATGTGACTCAACAGGCTGCTCTGCAAACACTTCTAGCTCAGGCCTCAAATTTTAGCAGCTCTGTTGGAGGAAGCTACTTGGAACTTGCCAACACTGTAAGTGCATTTTACCTTCTGCTTTTTTTGTAGAAGTTTTTTTTGTTTGTTTGTTTTTGAAGAAGCATATTTATTCCAGTCTTAGAGCCCTTATGGAAACAATTTTTACTTTATTTATCAGAAAACCAATGTGATTTTAGCAATAGTGTAGTGTATAATATTTCCAAAGCTTGTATAACCAAATTGTGTCAAAAAAGGTAGGAGTGTGTGAGTACTCAAACTGAAGTTCTTAATTGATAGAATTTAACAGAAGAAGATTTGCTTATAAAAGCTTCCTACCAATTAATTTTAAGTGTAGTGTCAGATTGCTCAAAAGTGTTGTGCAGCAGAATTCTTCACATGTTATTTCATTACTGTCCACTAAATTATTTGGTACTTGCTTTAAGCCCTTGGTGTGCTTTCTTATTCCCACAGGCAAATATTCTCCATTTAAAAAAACCTACATAACTGTGTGTGCTGATTTTGACTGGAGAAAGGTGAATTTTCTTCACAGCAACTAGTGTGGAACTGTGATTTGGGTGACACTTTTGAAGGACTAAGGCATTATTTTTTGCTTCTCCCCCATTTATATTGGGATCATGTTTGTGTTTTAATTTTAACCCAAGCATCTTACAAAAGACCACCTATGTTATAGCATGTTTCTGGTTTATGTTGCACAAGAGCTTAGGTGGAGAAGTAAAAGAAGCTAAAATGAAAGTGAAGAATTTCTAGTTAAAAAAATTACTCTCTGTTGGCATGCTTGACTTTGGTGAAATAGATTCCTAGTTCATGATATCATAGGATAATTCAAGCTGTAAGGGAGCCTCAGGAGGTTGTCTGCTCCAACATCCTACTCAAAATGGAAGTGATTGTTGACAACAGAGGAAAATCAATGTCCTCAAGCTACATTATTTAAAAAGAAAATTATGAAAAGTATCCTGAAAATGCTTTCAAAAGCCTTCTTGTTTTATTCAAGTTCCTGAACATGAGCTCATATAGGACCTGTTTCCATATGAAGAACAAAAAAATGTAGATGTTAAAACTTCTGTAAGAGAGAAAAGAATTGAAGAAAGTTGATAGTTTCTTAAAGGAATTATGTCCTCGTTTTTCCTAGGGAGAATAGTAAGAGATTGACTGTGGTTCAATCATGAAGTCTCACAGAAGTATGTGGGAACTGTAACAAGCAGAAAACAAGCATGTTTACAACAACACATATATTATAAAGAGAATGATATGGGAGAATTGAGAGATTATAGGCCATTTAGCAGCTTTGTATGTCCCCTTACTTGTGGGAAATACGAGCAATTTTAAGTGAGAACAGAGAACATACAGATTTGTAAAAGAATAATCAAGTCCAATATAATATCTCTTTTAAGAGAAGAGAGAAGACAAACAATACACATCTTGTTTCTCTGGTAAAACATCTGATCCTGCCTTGAGTGATGTTCTCATCATCAAGGCAAGAAACATAATTGAAGGGTAAGTACTAATGGTTGTAAAATGATGGTTCAGAAGTTATGTGCTGTTACACATTTGCAGAGATACGCAGTGTGCAGTGTTACTCAGGAATGCAATCTGATGACTCCTGCATTGCTATGACATGTAGAAATATAAAAAAAAAAAATGCAAGAGACTTCTAAAAATATTTTCATGGTTTTCTGAGTCAGGGGAGCATATCAGTTTTTCACCGCCAGGGTGGTTGAGCACTGGAAAAAGTTCCCCTGAGCAGTTCCCCTGCACACCAGCCTGACAGAGTTCAAGAAGATTGGACAATGCTCTTGGGCATGTGGTGTGACTCTTGGGGTGTTTTGTGCAGGGCCAGGAGTTGAACTCAAAGATCCTGATGGGTCCCTGCCAACTCAGGATATTCTATGGTTCCGTGATCTCTGAATTCCTTCTGTGCTTCTTGTCATGAAAGATGCCTGATCTTTGTTTTTAATCTGTTATACTTCTGCTTGAAAGTATTTCTTCTATGCTTTTAAAAACCACAGTAGAGTCATCAGTCTCTTATTTATATGTAGATGAATACAATAATATCTTTGTTTGACTCCTGCTGAGCACTGGTGTCTTGGGTCATATGTAAATTTTTGCTTTGGCTTTGTTAAAATAGAGAGAGAAAGGAGTGGGGCAAAATTGAGAGCATTATTTACTTTAGGTTTCAGTATTTATTCATCTTTCCACATTTTTTGATACTATGGGGCATGCTTACTACAGTCTAAATTTAGGCTCTTCAAAGAGATAAACTTAGCCTTCACAGAGCTGAGATTTAATATACATTCTTCCTTCTCTGTCTCAGATCTTTTGCTGAGCTGCCTTTGCCACAATGACAAGCAAGCTGCTCCCAGCATTCATTCTGAGAAATAACAGATTTCAGTTTTCCCATTTTTATAAGTTGAATTCAGTTAATTAATCAAGTGTCAAATCTTGTCACTAATATCCTGATTTATTTTCTGGCAGTCTTTTTTTAGCCTTCCTTTGCTTTTGAACTGTGCAGTAAAGACATCCTTGTGGTGATTATGAACTTCTACAGCATAGATTACACCCCAGTAAAAACAGAGGGTCTCCATGCTGTCTTTTTCCATTTGCAAAAGCTAAATGAACATCAGTCCACTTTTCCTAGCTTTTATAAGGGGATTTTTTTTTTTAAATGAATTTTTGGAATTTTGGCAGCATACAGCTCTACAGCATTTTACCAAAACGTAATGCCTACTCTGAAGCATTATACTTCATCACAGAAGTGCTGCAGTTTTTAAAACAGTGCTGTTTGAAATTTAGCCATTTTATACTCATTGCATATATTTTGATCATTGTTCATTTTGAATCATTTTGCTGTAATTTGGTTTATTAAGCAATATTCATATTCAGCTTTTGTTTTACCTGAATAATTAATTCTGTAATTTTTATAGGGTGTTAATCTCTTATAGCATTTTCCAGATTTGCATTTTTATTCTTAAATATTAAGAACACATTCCTCTTAATAGCTCTTGGTACCAACATTTATGACTAAAATATTAACCTTTCACATGACTTGTCATATGACTTACTTATGATGTACCTATTCATGCCAATAGGAATCCTCAGGTGTATGTATGTTTGGGAGTTGTAAATAATTTAAATCTTCTTCATGGACAGAAAAGAATGCAAGCATTTTGAAGGATTTGTTGGTGCATGTGGATGTTGGGGAGCAGCACCTTACAGTGCCACAAGGAGGGATGGAATTCTGTACCAGGAGATGATGTATTGCTGTTCTCTGAAAACATCAGGCAATATCTCAATATGATAGGCATATTTCACATTAAAATTCCAGTGAAGTTTAATAAGCAGAAGCAATAAGATTTGCTTAAATTCCCTTTTCATATTCTCTTTACATGTGATTAGAATACACTTGACTTTTTTTAGTAGAACGTGTGCTTGTAAATGATAAATGCATGTATGTGTGCATGTTGGTTTCTGTTGCCTAAATCTGGTGTTCAGATGAATGTATTTATTGTCAGAGGTAACTACATTTACTTAAAAAAACCCCATTGGGTCAATTTAATTTGCCATGATGATAAGATCTCTGTTCTTTCAGTTGGAAATACATCTGGTTTGCTGAGAAAAGCCTCTGCACCAAGATCTTAGATCTTCAAAATGTGACCCCAAGTATGTTGATACATGGTGGTTTTTTAACTATCCAGTCCCTGGTCTGGTGAGATCCAGAGCACTCTGATCTCTGATTTTCCCATCCAGAGACACTCCAGCTATACTGGAACCTCTGACTGCACCTTCCTTGCCAAAATTTTTTTACTTGGAAAAGATTTGATGTAAATATGGTGACTTGCAGAGGGGAAGGGTACAGCTGTGTTTTTGAGAGCAGAGTGTTTTAGAATTTAGTTATGACCACGGTTTCGGAGACTATATTGTTATTTCCTCCTCAAAGCAGCCATTCCACAAGATGTGGTTGCTCTTAGTCAGAGAGAAGGGCTTATTTACAGAGTTGCCAGAATTACTTCCTGCAGCATCTAACTCTTCTGGCCAGCTACAAAGTGTGCATAATCCTGCTTTTTATCTTGTGCAGGGCTGTCTGTGCAAGATGGTTGTGTCTAGGTGGGAGGGTGTTGGTGTTCCACCTGTCAAATCTGCATTTCTCATCTCAAGAGAAGCTGATTTTTGGAATGTCTCCATCAAGAGCAAACAGGAAACTAGTACAAAAATGTTCTTAATGCATCTTTTTATAAATGCTCTGGTATATGCTCTTTCTTATCTCTCTCTGTCTGATTTGCACGTGTTTGTACCTCATCTGGAGGTACTAAAATCAGGCTTGAGAATGGACTGTTTGTGCATCTGTGTGACAAAGTATGCTTTATGTACCGCAGAATTAAGCAACTAAACTGGATTCAGTTCTGGCTATGGACTGTCTGTATCAAATGCAGATACCATCTCTATTGGGTACACAACCCATAAGTTTATAAAGTACAAAGTTAAACTGGAAGTTCATGTAACAAATCAACATATAAATTGTGTTAGCATTAGTTTCTCAGCACGATCACTAGCAGATGAGAACTCAATGTCTTTGTTTTAGGAAGTGTCATGTTATCTGACAATAGATATTCTTACTGCAATACCTCTTCATCAGTCAGACTCAGTGAATGTTTGCCTTGCTAATTTTTCTTCCTGAAGAGCAAGTTATGACAGACAGCACCACTGTTTTGAGAAGGCTATTCTTTTTAGTTGACATAGTTTATACTGAGCAATAGTGTTCTGAAAGTCACTATTGCATTTTTCAGGAACACGTGACTTTTCCTTTCTTACCTGGATCTGCTCCTGAATCAGGCAAACCTAGTTTGCTGTGGTCTACTTATGTTAACAGCTTTTGTGTATAAAATAGCACACTTAGTGTTATCATTGTGTTTACATTTATGTCAGGCTGTTGTGCAGCTTATTCTGGATAACTACTTCAAACAGTATTAATACTCTGCTTCCTCCTGAGTCACAATAAGCATTTATGTGCTCTTAGGTACATGTAAATGTAAATTAAGTGATTTACGTGTAAGTTTTGTACTGCTGTCACGTTACTGAGCATATAATAATTTTTTGTAATGCCATAATGTTATAACATGTACTTGGTATTTTAGCAAGACAGTATTTCAGAGATGCTTGATGTATGGTGTATGTTCACATATGATGAAATTCTGTGGTGAAATTCAAAGTGCTGAATTTAAGCTCTTTGTCTGGTTCTTTCTCCAGCACTTAAGGCAACTTGACAATACATCAATTATTCTACTTTTTACTTTACCTTCTTCCTTGACTGTTGGACCACCAGTTGGTATTTCTTCTGTCCCTTGCTGTGTGACTATCAGGGCATGTGGCCTACATAACCAACAGTCTTTTGTTACGAAGGCTGAAATTATCAGATTACCTCTGCTTGTTCATTTTAAGTATATAAATTTTTATTTGGCACAAGTTAATGTAATGTTTAGTGTGTTTAGAGATTAAGAATTGTACTACTTAAAACCACAATATCATCCACCCTCCCAAAAAGATGTACAGCTTGTGTGTGTACTGTGACTTTTTTTAAACTACATTTTAACTAAGCAAGTAAATGTAGATTTTAAAATTGACTCCTTAAAAACAAGAAGGATTCTCTGGTTGCCAAAGAAAGCAAAGCTGCTTTTGCAGGTGAGGGAAAAAGGGCTTCCTAGAGATTTGTGGCACTACATACTCTTATAGCTATCCTAAATATGAACCATTTTTTCTGTTGCTAATTTACAGGCATTAGCTGTAAATTAAATGGGAGTTCTATGGAAATTCTTTTGGGAAGTGATCTTTTAAGGGAAAGTAGCAAGGCAGTCTGAAAATAGAACTGTACTGTGAGAAAGGGAATTCCGTGGTTGGTTTGTAGGCTGCTTTTGTTTGGTGTTGCTGTTGGTGAGAATTTACTTCAAAATCTCTCATTTAACTTCTGACACTTTTATGGTTTTAGAAATCATTAATATGTGTATGTCCTTTCCTGGCAAAGTCTGCCCCTTTTTATTCTAACCCCTCTCTCCAAATCTAGTCTTTAAAAAAAAAATTATTTTTGCCTTAGTGTGGGAAGCTCTGGTCCTTCAGCTTCCCCACCCTTCCCATTAGTCAGGGAAATGGGCCCCAAAGCATCAGGTATCCCATGCTCTCAAGGCACATCTTTTTGAATGGGAGAAGGTAATGCCTTTCTAGCCCCTCTGCATGAGGTTAGTGTGGATAGGAAATAGTTAGATTTTGTGTATTTTGAGGAATTTATTCAGTACACAGGCACTTTGTGGGATGTGTTGGAATTTGGTTGCGTGTGTAGAGATTGATTTTTCATGAGTTACTGGCTGGGGACTCTGTTCCGTGTTTGGGAACCAGTACATAAAATAAACCACAGGAGCTGGATCTCTTTCCCTTCTCCCTTTGCAGCCATGTTTTTCCCATGTCCTGTATGCAATTTCTACTGCAATTTCTTTTCCATGCCAATAAAAATGAATGCTATAAAAATGTCTTCATCATGTGCTATAATCATGCCTTCAGTTGGAACTGAAATAGACAGAAAGGCCTGAAGTTGAAGATTTTAGTGGTGTGGACAGTTGAGCCTACTACAAAAGCTTTATGCCCAGGATAGCCTTGCCTTCTGTGCATCTGCTTCCAAACTAGGCATCATTTCCATTCTGCCAGGCTAAAAATAGAATCCAAGAATTCCATTAAAGCAAGAACTGATTATTGGAATATAGATTCAGGAGGTTTGGCTTGTCTGAAACCGAGCACAAAGGCAGTTTTGTCTGACAGACGTTTTTTATGTTTAGGGGTGTGGGAATCTGTTAGCTCTTTGTCTTTGATCTCAAGCCAGCATTGTAATGGACTTTGTTTGTCTCAAGCAGGCATCAGCTGTAATGGGATTATGCATTTTTTTTCTACAGACCTGGCTTCTATAGCCCTCTAAAATCATCCTCAGTTACTACTTTTTTCTCTTAAAATGGACATTCTGGATTAGGTCTGCCAGGACTCATCTATTTTATAAGAAATGTAGTTTTCCTGTCTTTTGAATTTCCAGCATTATAACAGACATAGAGGTGAGCAAATGGCAAATTATGATTATTTTTTTAAACTCTGTTACTATTTCCATCTGCAGACAATCATAGCACAGTGTGATGGATCAGCACAAGTCATATTTGTTCAGGCAGACTATTAATAGATCTTTTTGACTGAGGCTTTTAATTGGATGTTTTACATGACAGTTGAACAGTCTCTCTCACAAGCATGTGATGAAGTGCAGAGAGTGATGGGTTTTGACCTAGTTCTGCAGTTGTAATTGGATGATGTGAACTGGCATATGACAATCAAGCACTATAGCAAGGAGGGTCTTAACAAGTGTGTTTAAGTAGGTGTTTTGAAAGGTTTCAAAACTTCTAATTTAACTTATTTGCAAGGACTTTGTATTTTTTCCCACTTACTGCTCAGGAGATGCTCTTATGCATCCCATTTTCTTTACTGTACTCAAGGAAGCTCTGGCTTCAGTGCAGGTGTTCAGATCTTTTTACTGTTCCAAACTTTTTTTCCCCCAGTTATCTGAAATGAAGAGCAATTCACCTGGTACAGTGGGCCAGCATCATTGCACACAGCTGTACAGAATATAGTGTTAACAACATTATTACTACTACTACTATTATTATTATTATTATTATTATTAAAATTTTTATTATTATTGTTGTTGTTGTTATTATTGTTATTATTATTATTATAATTATCAGTGGCAAGCTGAGTCTGAGGGCCAGGGTTGGTCTGGTGGAGAAATATTAACCTCCTGGATTCTGGTGTACCAGAAGGATTACAGGGTTTTCTTTTTTACCAGATTTTCTGCCTGCTCTCTGAGCGTGAGCTGCTGATTTGAGTTGAAGTTGGCAATGTGAGCTGTGATTGTCCACTGTCCCTCAAAATGTAACATGGAACTGACAGGTATGAAGGCTGAAGTAGATGTGAGTGAGGCAGAGGTAAGGTAGCCTTGAAAATTATGATGAGACACTTAAATGTAGGAAGATGTAAAGGCAAAATGTCGCTGGGGAGATTTAAATTGTATATGGCAAAGCAGTTAAAAGGGAAAAAGTGAATTTTATAGATCAGATCTATATGCTGGGTTAGAGTAGAGAGTTTGGATTTAGCTGTCCATGGAGAGAAAAAAATCACAAATACGAGATCTTTAGAAAAATAAAAAAAATAGTATATTTAGTGGCTTGTAGGGAGTTGAGAGGTGAACTGAAGGCCAACTTGCTGACCTTCATAAGCATCTACTAAACTATGCAGACACAAAATACATCAAACTAATGAATGTAGATGAGGGCTGTAGGAATTCAGTTACAACAATCATAAAATAGATCTGGCTGAAAACTAGGGGGTTTGGTTCACTAAAATTTTTCAATGTATTATGTCAGCTTATGTCACTGTTAAAGTAATTTTAGTAATAATTTCTGCTAAAACAAAGCACCCCAAACCTTTAAGTCATCAGAGAAGTTGACATTCTTGTAATTTAAGTGCTCATGCCAGCCAAAGTCTTGTAGAGCTTCAAGCAGGGATCTGTCAGATGCTTGCTTTGCATTTGCCAGATTTCATCAGACTGAAGATATTTCAAGTGGAACATTTCAGTGGATCCAAATACGTAGAGGTAGGTAGGTAGATATAGATAAGTGTGTGTACACACATGTAGGAGTGTATATGTGTACACACTTGTTTATGTAAGTATGTGCAGGATATATACAAGTGTCACACACTGTACATACACAAATGGGTGAAATAAGTGTATATATGTATGTGTATATATACACATGTAATCAGAAGCTATCCAACAGTTCATCTGTTAAACATGCAGAGATCTTGTCCACAGATGGTGAAACAGGATGCTTGGCTAGGTGGGGAATGAAGTGTCAAGGCACAGTTCTGATGCAATCTAGGGGCCAGGATCCTCCCTTTTCTTTGTGGAGACTCACATCCATGGTTCAGGACACTTCAGGTTAGGAAGTTGTATGTTCAATGTGCCAGTGATAACCAAAGAGTGGAGAGAAATCTTGGAGTTAAGGGAAAATAGTTACACACAGATGTCTTAGTGTAGTTCAAGAGCTGCTGAATGTTTGCATGATCATAACTATGAAATAGGGACTAGAGCAGAAACTGAGAGCCTGTGAAAGACAAGATACCAAACAAAAGAGAGGTTAGGAGTAAGGAGGGGTTGGAGGAAACCTCACTATTAGAGATTGGGAAAAATAGGAGAGACCCAACAGGGGAGTCGTGGCAAATCTTTCTGTAAATGCGAGAAGTTTTGGGAGAGATTCAGTTTACACCTGAAAACAGGAGGAAATAAAAGTTGACTACCAAGACAGTAGGGACTTGAAGTGAAATGAATTAATTTCATTGTGGTTAATAACTGGAGGAATGATAGACTATGAAGAGAAACTAAGCAGAAGTATGATGGCATGAATTGAAGTTTACAGAATGGCCTTGTTGGTGTTTTTAAGCAAAGAGCAAATAAAGGGATGATAATTAGGTGACATAGAAATAACTATTGTCTCTCCTTGTCCTCTCAGATGAGTCACCAACATAAATAACTTGCACACATTGACTCCTAGTCCTTTTCCTGTCCTGACCTCATGCTGAGGCTCTGTGGGGTCAATGGGAATGCAGATGAACGGGATAGGTTTGGATGAAATGACAGGAAATGAGAGTGTTTGTTTGACAGGTTGGTGAGTGGCTTCATGGCATGAAATACTGGAGGATGGAAAGAGGCATCAAATGTGAAATCCCAAGGAGACTGGGCAGGTCAAGTACATGACTTTTTAAGTGGATTGAGTAGTTGAGGAAGGGTGAACAGGTGAGAGTAGCTGATTAAAGTGCTGCTTTGAAATTGTATTATTCTAGACATGTTATCTGTTTCAGACTAATCGAGATGGTTTGATTGAAGGAAAGAAAAAATATTTGCTCATGTTTTCTTCAGAGACAGTACTTCATTTTTCAGTGTAAGATTACTTCCAATTGTTTCAAATGGGTTAAATTTTTTTTCTCTCAACCTAGATGCATAACCTTTGCTATCACTAATGAGAACAGTTTGCATCATGTACCTACCATCCCTTTCAGCCTCTCCCTTTTAAGTCATAGTGCATTAGTGCTATTGAATAAAGAATTTTCTGGAAACATTATCCAACTACTGTATTGAATTTCTGCTTCCAAGTTTAGCTTTCATGCTAATCTGAGTGCTATTTTCTCCATGGAAATTTGGACTTTGGCGCTATGCCAGTGTGTTTTGTGCAAGAATGAGAAGGAAAAAAATTTGTACTCATATCATTTTAGAAGATTTGCAATACTTACAAGTGTGATTTATTTGTGTGCAGAGTGCTGCTCAAACTGTAGGGATGATATTGAAACAAACAGGAACTAAATGCTCAGTGGACTTCAATTAGTTGCATTTCAATTACAGAGCTAATTAAACAGAACCAACCAAGAAGGCCTTATTTCATACATCCTGGAATTGTGATCAGCTAATGGTGCATGTTGCATGCAGAGTGAAACTGCTTCTCAGAAAGTGGCACACACTATGCTGAAGAATATGTGACACACGCATATTTAGTAGATAATTGCTTTTATGCTGTAGTTTTCACTCTAATGCTGTTAAAACAAGGAAGGGATATTGATGTGTGCCAAGAGTGACAGTAACTGTAAGTAAATAGACTATTGTAATTACTGAGACATATTATGAGGGAGACGACTTATAAAATAACAACACTGTTTTGTGGCACTTTCAAAAGTACCTGTGAGAAGAGTGATAAAGTTGTAACTTGTCCCAAAAGAATCCTTTCACACCAGGTGATAGAGCAAATCTTATTAAGTGATTATTGAGATACAATCAAAAAACTAGAAATCCTCAGTGAGTCTCAGACATGTGTCAGTGATTCTTCTACAGCTGAATGAGAGCAAACAGAATAGAGTGGCCACAGGATTATTAGTTCAACAATCAGCAAACTGGCCACGCTAATGGTTGTTGCTGCGTAATTCTGAAATTATCTTGGGAAGAATCTGTCAGTGCAAATGCACTTACCACGAGCAGTATGTGCATCATGAGTGCTTTAGAGGTACATAACGCAGTAATGGATCAGAAATGCCCTGCAATTGAGTAGAAGCCCAGGCCAGTGTCTCTGTCTCCTACAAAAAGTGTATGGTGGATGTTGTTTCTGAAAGCCTCTGTGACAGTCAGGTTTGTCCATCTTCTTGTTAACCTCTTCATGTTACCTCCTCCACACCGAGGCATCCACTGACACTATGTCATCTCAGGCTAAGAAACATCTGCAGGTTAAGAGATTCTCCCTCCCATTCCCAGTGCAACCCCCTCCCTGCCTGTAGAGGCTAAAAAAGAAGGCAGGGACAAGGCTGAGTGCAAGGAAGCATTGCTGTCCTAGGCAGGGAACTGAGTCACTGAGAGAGAGAATGAACAGTTAGCTGCCAAACAACAGAGAGGGACTGAGTCCAACAGGCCCCTCTCTCACTGGATCACAGGGTGCTCTGTTCATTTCCTGGCAGTGCAAAATTGGCATACTTGATATTTTCTTTTGTTTTCTTTGAAGCCTGCTTTTGGCACAAGCCAGTGGGAAAATATACTTTGGCTTCAACAAAGTCCTTAGTACCTTGCTATTGTATTAGGTCACTCAGATGTGTTTGGAAGTGATGAAACAGCCTGCAGACAGCTGGGCAGGTCTATCTGGGAATTTGATGTAACATTTTCATTTGGTTAGTTAATGGACTTGGAGAAATGCTAGACAGTAATGACATTTCACACAGGAGCAAGTTCTACATCTTCAGATGTTCAGGATATGTTCTGGAATGCTCCGGTTTTAAAAATGTGATATAATAGTAACTATTTTAGAAGAATGATTACATTTAGTCTCTGCAATAAAGAAATGCCCGTGAAGTTTATAAGTATGTTGAAACAAGTGTTGCCAGTTTTTGTGGCTTAGTTAATGCTTGATACTTTCCAACTGAGAAATGTCTAATCCCGTACCACTCTGTGCAAGTGTGCAGAGGTTGCAATGGGAGTCAGCTGGGGTTAGAGTAAAATCATTTTTCATCAGAGTTTGGTTTAACCATTTCGTTCATCTGCACGTGAGTTACAACTAATTTTTAAATTTTAAACAAACTTTGTTCTGAAAGTACCTGCATGTATGTCCTAGGTTCTTAGGCATATTTGAAGCTGTGAATTCTGATGTTGTTTTTCAGTCAGTATCTCTGTCTCTTTCTACCATGTTATTGCATAGAGTAGGAAGAAGACAAAAAAATCCTGTGTAGCATAGGTGTAGAATGCAGAGTGGATCTAGTTCAGATCTCGAAGTGCTTGGGATGTAGTACTGTGTGCTCTGTCGGGTCTGTCTGATGGCAGGTCTACCAGAAATGGACAACCAATGGTGAGATTTGAAGAAGATAAATCAGAATTTTTAATTTCTGAATGCCTATTTACAGTCAGCAGGTAAGCATTTGGCAGTATAGAGATAGAGCACGGCAAGTGCAGTGTATTGAACCCATAATTAATATGGTCTTTCCTTTAGAATAGGAAAACCTCAGAACTTTATTCTTAGTATTAATACCTCTGCTGGTAAATCTGTGACAGATGTGATAGAATTAGATGAAGATAAGATCAGAGCAGATATAAATGGGAAAATCAAATTAATAGGGGTAGTGATACAAAACACAGAAGACTGTTCCTGCCTTGTTTTTGAAGGCATAATTATGAAAAAATACAACACTTTTAAATGTACTGTGTCAGCTGCAGGAAGTTTTGAATGGAAGTTGTTGGGATTTTCACTCATCTATGAAAAATGAGCTAAGTCACTATACAGCACCTTTGTTCCTGGGTGCAAATCCCTGGTAATCACATTTTAATGCACAGGAGATCAGTGTACAACATGCTGTGCATATGCTGTTCCCGTGCTCAGTCTGGAGGAGCCTGCAAACCCCCAGCTCCCTACCCACTAGAGGGGGCAGCAGTTTCTCTCCGTGTCACCCTTCACTGTGAGACTCTGTCCCTCTGCCAGCAGAGAGCAGTGCAGCCCTTCGCCGGGATTTCAGGGGCCATAACTGGAAACATATGAGGGAAACAAAGCAGAGGAGTAAGGAGGAATACACACAGAAGCACTGAACATAGAGGCAGACCTGAGTGTGAAGGTGGGACAGGGAGGATGCATTCGATGGGTGAAACAACAGAGAGTTGAGGTGATGCAAGGTGAGCATGACAAGAGAAAGGGAAACCCCAAAACACAGACTGTGCTAAAGCTGATTGTAGACCCCATGGATGAAAGTAAAACATCTTGGAAAGAGATTGTGGCATTCCTGTTACCTTATGAGCCAGAGGAGTGTTGCAGTTCTTGGTGCTGGGCGTGGAGGAAGGACAGGGACCCAGGACGTGCGATCACTCTGTAGTACCATAGAGCAATATAGGTGTGTTTTTCTTGGGTTTAGATCTTAATGCACTTCTTGTATTGTCATTTGGGTGAATTACCCCTGTGTCTACATGCTGATAGTAATCTGTGATTAACAGGAGAAAGAAAACCTCACACAATTGTTTTCAAAATGCTGTTCTTGGAGTGAGTGCATTGTTTCCCATGAAAATGTTTTTGCCAGAATGCAAGGATAGAGGCACAGCTTGTATAGCATTTATTCCTGATTCTTATATTTGGGGTTTTTTTCCTGAACTAATCTGGCACTTCAATAATACATTGTATTAAGATGATCAGATAAATTTTAGCTGCAGAGGATTGTGTTTCCTACTTCTTACTCAAAAAGTACATCATAATTCAGTCAAAAAGTGTGTGGGGCTATCGCTGTGTTTTAGGGAGCAGAGGAAAAGGGAAAAGGAGTGTCACTTCTTGTAATGGCTACAGCATGTCCACAAATCCAGTTTATTAAGGACTTTTTCGAGATTTTTAGCAGAATATTGAAAGTAAATGCGTTTTTCTCCCCTTCTTCCAGTAGCATCTCCTGAACTCTTTGTAAAATGTCAGTCTGTTATGTAAAATCTGCAGCATTCTAATAGTACTTTCAGGCTTACTGTGACCTTTTGAAGTCATTACAACCCCCACCCACTACAGCCCCCATTTTTCCTTACTTAATTGCACACAGGAATAGGGAAATAGCAATCCAATTTATTGTTATGCAGGTGGCATTTCCTATTCCTTAGCTTTATAGTTTTCTTATAGTAATTAGTATGCAGAAAGCTGGAGAGATGCCTGTAGTTCCAAAATGAACTCTCTGTAGCTCCCTCCCACTTGCACTCTCCTTTTGGCACCGCCCCTTCCATGCACCCTTTAGCCAGCAGCAAGACAGCTGTGTTTGATCATAAACCACTTAAACTCCAGGCTCACTGGCAGGGGAAACTTCAGCGTGAAATGCAGCATTGGTTTCTCTCGGGGAGGGGAGCTTTCTTTTCCTTTCTGCCTCCCCAAATACTGAGGACTGTAGCAGCACTCTCTTTTTAATTTCTCTGTGAACTTGTGTGAAGCTCGTCAAATTTTTCTGAGTATGTTCAGTGGCACTGGGAGATGCCCTTTAACAGAGTTGTGGAAAAGAGCAGCATAAAGCAGACAGCAGAGATGAAGCATGCCTTGTAGATGGACTAAGACAGCCCTGGGATCCTGGTAAGCATTTCATTCCCTGCATTCTCTGAGCACTTCACATTATTAACAAGTCTCTCGCAGCAATGGATTGTCTGTGAAGTCAAAACCAGTTCGGCTCTTTTAGAAGATCTTGCATCATTAACTTAAACTATCGATGTGGAGTAAAAATGGCTGTCTAGAGCAAAATGTATAAGAGAGAAAAATTTTGGAGAAGAAAGTATTGAACTAGTTGCATAAAGCTTTGAAGCATTAAAATCTGCAGAAATCGTCAAGCCGTGAGAAGTCTAATCATGAATTCTGGAGTTGCTATGAAATATGGAAATGACTCCCCTGCAGAGCTGAGTGAGGTAAGCAGTTTCAGTGCCCTTCTTTATGCTTTAAAAAGAAACATTCCCCATTCGGGCTTTCAGTCCCTGAGCAATGCAATTAAAAATTAATAGAATGTGTATCTTGCTATAACTTGCTGTGCCAGTCAGGAAATGACCTGAACTTTTTTGATGCTTTGCTCTGAATGAGTGGTGAAAGGCTAACGATTACAACCATGTAGAGACATTTTTTCTGTTACCCTGCAGCAGTGATTGCCTTTCCTCCAAGAGCTGTGTTTATACTCAACATTCATCTTTGCAGTAGGTGAAATATGGAGATCTCAGTTGAGATTAAACAGATGGTGATTAATTTAGGAGGGAATTGGGGTGAGTGGAAAATGACAAATATTTATTGGTAAGACAACAACATTGGCAGAAGTTGTGTTTGCTTGTATTTAGCCAAGATGATACTGTTTGTTTAGGTTAGATGAATTAGGTTACTTTCCTTCCTTGCTTAAAAGAAAACAAGTCATGAGAAACTTTCTGCTTTTCCTCTGGAAACCATAGTAAAGCTGTTATTTCTTATACTTGTGGGTATGCTTTTTGTGTAACATGACTGTGTGTGTTTTTAATAAATTTGAAATTAAAGCCATATCAGATGTTATGCAAATTCTTAATAAATATTTTAGAAGTGGCATACTTTGTCAGTTACTGAAATGTCTGAGATGTGTAATCCTTATGGGCTTTACTGAGAACTACTAATTTAGTTATGCTATGAAATCCCAGTCATTTGATTAAGGTCATTTTGTAGGAAATTGAATCTGCCGTCTGTCTTGCCCCAGTTTAACTGAAGTGCTTCTCTGTTCCTTTTGCCCATTTCTTTGATACACCTATAACTGTGGCATGTCCTTTATATGCTTGGTTTCTCAAGGAATATTAGATAGGATATGCTTGGCAGACTAAGAGTTAACAGTTTCTGGAGTTAATTGTATAGAGAAAAGAGACACTGAGGTATATAGTGGAATAATAATATAAATGGAATAAATCAGTAAGCTAATGAGGGAGATAACAATGTAGGGGGAAGCACAGTAAATATGTGAGAGATAGGCAAGTGCTGTACCCTGCCATATAAGAGGACAGTAGGTTTGTGACTGGGACATTCTGGCAAAGAAATGTCATATGTATTTCTCCTTAAAGTAAAAAGAGTTCAATATCATTATTTCTGTGTTACTTCTTTCAAAGTATTGCTTAGAAATTCTATAAGGGCAATATAGCATAAGTGAGGTTCATAACCCAGGTTTTTATACTGAATTTACTTTTGGACAGAGTTTCTGGGTATGGTTGTATTGATGGTGATCACTGCTTTCTTTCCCCTCAACATTTAATTGTCAAGACTTTGCAAGATCACATAGATCATGGAGTATCTCAAAGAGTTGATATTTGAGTCCATATTTGGAGCAGGTATTATTTACATTGCTACCCTGAAATTACTTATTTGTGTTTCCTTCATGCATCCACTGAGTAAGACTTTTGTTGTAAGATATACCTCTTTTTTTCTGATGTTTTAACTTGGGAAGTATTGGAAGGAGTCTGAGACTGTGCACCCTGCAACACTTTGATTATTTAGGTGGGTTTTTTTCCCCAAAAAGCTTTCTTTAGTCCTTCGCTCACATTTGTACTGGTGCTACAGGTGGGTTAGAAGTAGCCCCCTTTCTGCCTGCAGACATAGCAGAGAAGATCTTACAGCTCCTAATGTTCCCCAGCTGCTTATCATCATTTGCTCATCTTCATCCTTGCAGTTGGAGCTGCTTGTGTTAGTGAGCCTTAGCCAGAGTCACCAGGAAGGGCTGGGTAAAACGCTGGGTTTTCGGTGAAACACGGAGGCCTTGCAAAAGCATTGTATTCCACCTCTCAGAGGGGAGAAGATGTATAAGTACTCTGAGATGTAGTAGATAGCTGCTCACCCCTAACTGTTAATTTCTCAAGCAGCTCTCTGTAATTTTTATGCTCATATTGGACCTTTCCCTATTGGTGACTGGTACTTGCTATAATTGAAGGTAAAAAGTCCTGGGTAAAGGTTGTACCTGTGGTTTATGTATCTTTTCCCATCTTTGTTGTGCTCTTCTCCTTCCTTTCTAGCTCAGTCTTCTATACACTGTGTTTACTTTTGATCAGTGGAGGACAGTAGTCTTATGTTCATTTAAACGATGGGAAAATGGCTACAACGGAAATTTGATTAAATTAGTGATTCATGCCGTCTTAGAGTGTGTTCACCTGCACCTCTATCTCTACAGACAGCTCAGATTCTGATATTGCAGTGGGCTGCTACTGCTGTACATATCTGAATGTCAAATACGGTAACAGACCAAGAAATATTATGATTCACATGATGCACAGTGGGTTTTCCTGTAGGTGCCTTGATCTCTTTATCTCAGTGTGTGGAGCTCTAGGCATGAAACTGCCGTTATTAAAATAAACAGGAAAGCTACAAAGCCCTGAAGATACAATAAATGAATTTCTTGATTGGATACATTAGACAAAAGAGAAAATAAATCTGAGTTCATTCCATTTGTATTAGAACTTTCTACCTGAGGTTTACATCTCTCTTTGGCAACAATTAAAGGATGTGTTTCTTGTCCATGACACAGTGTGATTGTAGAAACTTATGTATAGTTGATATTTGCTACTCCTAAACTCTTGTTCAGGTAAACAGATATCTTGACAGTCTTTATTTACTCACCTGCCCCTGTCCAAAGGTCATGCAGAAAGCAGAAGAGGAAAAAAAAAAAAATCTTTTTTCTGTTGTAGGTCATTCCAACCTCCACAAAACTCATGCCCTGTGGTTCCCTAGCTCCAGAGTTCAAGCTATTATTGAAACCTGTCAGTTCATGTTACCTCCTTTCTTCTGCTCTTTTTTGCCTTCAGGTTTCAAGTCCAAAGAAAGAAAGATGATCCAGTTTACTGTTTGCATGGTAGATTTGTCATGTTGTACCTGCTTAGAGAGTTAGAAGAAACATTGTTCTTACAAAGCAAGGTGGTGTTAGGCTTGGTGGTTTGTTTGATTTTGGTGGTTTTTTGGTGTATATGTAAGGTAGGATAAGAGAGGCAACACTGCTGTGTAGTCTGTGAGGATCTACAGCAGCCTGTGGTAGCTTTGTAAATAGGTAGCAATGGTGAAAAAAGCTCTGTTCTACTGTTCTGAAATGGGCCTTCACCTGTCCATATTAAGGCTTAACACAATTTGCAGAGATTGCCTTTAAGGCTCGAAGCAAAGAAGGATGTGATTTATATGCGTAACATAATACCCAAATTATGAAAACTGTCATTGGATCCCTTCAATGTCTTGCTCATACAATTCTGAAAGCCTTTGTTGTAAACACAAGGCATATTTTAAAAGCAAACATCATTAATTTTACTGAAAATTATGTACAGGTTAACAGTGGGGTGCCTGTAATTGTAGAACATTTTGTACATCATTAAAAATGAAACTTTGTATCAGAATTTAAATGCGTTTAACCTATTAAATCGGCTGTTCTGCAGAAAGAGGTGTTCATCTAGAAGGAGCTGGATTGTCTAATCTGTATTTTCTTCCAAATTCAAAGGCACTACCTGGCTTTAAATCCCAGCATTCTGAGGAGGTATCCCCTACATACTAACACTGATCCCACCTGCTCCCCTGGCCATTCACTGTGGAGATGGTGTGCTGAAATAGGGGTATTTGTGGTCCGACCTGGTACACCTGTTGGACTAAATGTGACCAGTAGTTATGCCTATGCCTAATGCTGGGACTGTTAAAATTATTAGTGCAGGAATGTGGAGGAAATATTAAGTGCTGAGCTTAATGATATTTTTCTCAACTGTATACTTAATAGATAAATTTTATCCTTGAATTAAAAGCCAAGCTATGTTCTTGGCTATAATTTTCATTAAGTGAGCCTTGTGAATTTGCTGGTAGTAAGACTGTGCCTAAGAGAGTTTGTGGTATAAGGACTGATATTATAGTAAAGCAATAAATTCAGCATTGCAGCTGATTTGTATAATGTTACTGTTTATTGTGTTCTTATAGCACTTGCTGCATGAGTTGATGGTGTATAACATCTGAAGAGTTTAATTTGTTATTTTCTGCACAGCAAAATTAGATAGCATGCTGCTTTAGGTGTACACTTTATACCTCCTGCTTCTTCATGTTTGGACATCAAGTGTTTAGAATACATATGTTGTATGTGACAGCATTAACTATAGCTTCATATTCTTTAACTCTTTACATTAACTGGAATAAATAGATGGGCTGCTTGTCTTGGAACAATGACTAACTTGTTTGTTTTAACAACAAGGTATTTAAAATTTAAGGGCGGGGAAAGAAGGATAGGCTTTAAAGCTGGTGTTTGTGTAGGAAGGAGAATAATGAGTTCATAGAAAGGATTTCACCAATCTTACATGAGAAGAAAAGACCAAATGGGAAAGGCTTAAATTCTGACTTTTTAATCATTTTATGGTAGGACAATATTGCATTTTCTTCTCAGATTTGTGTTCCACTGCCACTCTATTTATAAACTAAACTCTGATGAAGAACATTATAGAAGGAGAATTGCAGAAATAAAGGGGGCTGCATGACACACAAGTCCACTGAGTGTGAGGGAGCTGTTGGGGTGGGGTGCGTAACCAGCAGAGGAGCAGGACATCACTCAAAGCCTCCCTGGCAGAGGAAGAGGTCAGCAGTGACCATCCCCACCCTGAGGTACTTTACCATGCATGCCTCTGTTCCTTTAGAACAAGTTCCAGCTTGTGCTGTCACTGTACCTGCATGTGGGGAAGGAGCACTGATGGAATGGGGAAGAGGTTTTTTTTTGTGTGTTCCAAGGTGTGATTAAATCCCAAACACTTTTGTCTTCCTGAGCTTGGTAGTCCTCCCAAGAAAATCAGTGAGTAAATATCACCCTAATACTGCATACGCTTCCTGGATGGTCTCTGGTCATGCAATAAATGTACCCAGGGTATTTCCAATACCCCTCATGAGCAGATAAACACCATATTCTACTGCAGTTCCACCTCTGCTGTTGGATATAGCCTTGGCTGTCAGTGTTAAAGCTGTGCAGGTTGTAACACAGAAGGGTGTACTGCACCTTGCCAACAGAGAAAGTGTGTTTTCCCCAGTCAGAAGATGTTTTGAGAAATGTGATAAATTATTAATCCTTTAAAATATTGCAGCCTTACAGTAAAGTGGAATGTGGTTATCAAACAGCAAACATGGCATATTTAAAAATTATTTTATCCTTGGAAAAAGTTGCATAACTGATTTTTTCTAACAGTAGGCAAACCGAAAAGGTGAACAGTGTGAACTGCTAAACTCTTAGAAAAGCGAGCACCACAACCCAGTGTGCTTAAATCAAAGTACCTTAAGGAGAAACTTTCTTAAATGGCTTCTAGTGGACAGCTGAGTAAAACTTCCATCTGGAGGTAGCAACACCTGAAACCTTACAATAGTGTTCTCAGCTTTAGTGCTCCAGAGATGATGAAGTAAAGTTTGCAAATCTTCTTTGGGTGAACTCTCTCCTTTTTCCTGGTTTGAATGGGCTTTACTAGTCAACCTTGCAAACGTGGCATTTTCCCATGCTGTTGTCATGAGGTGTGTGGAGACATTAGATGTGAAATATAATCACAGATTTTAGAGACTTACTGCATGTCTCTGTTACGCTGATGTAGCTATACTAATTTAAAGAAAATGCTTCAATGATAAACTTTAATGGACATGCTCCTAGGCAATGGTTATAAGTCTGAATGCAACCTTTAGATTGGGTCCATAGTCAAGCTGAAAGTGGTCTGGCATGATCAATATATGCAATTTACAGTGTGCATGGTATTTCTAGTGTTAAAAACATAGTGACTTCAAAGAAAATGTTTTTTCCTGGATTTGCATGAGCTGTTTATCAGGCACAGAGTGTGTTCCAGGTTTGGCTATTATTAAATTGAAGCACTATAAAAAGATTAGTCAGAATGCCCAGACACTATCAGCACTGATAATGCTCTTCTGCAGCCTCCAAAAGTAAAATCGACAAAGATTATGTAACTTATCTGCCTGATATTTTAATATTCCTCACTCCTAAAAAAATCATGTTTGAAAAATGCCTTATATGCTGAAAAATCTCTTAGGACAAATATATACTGTGAAAGTACCATTAACAATGTATTGGATTGTCTTAATTGCTTTTTAGAGATTTGATGTTTTTATTTACAGATTAAAAAAGCCAGAATTCATTCCTGGAAGATTTTTGGAGATAAGGATTGAAATCTTCCCTCCTCTTCCAACTTGGAAAAGTAAAATGTTTTTGCCTTTGATGAGACTTGGACATATCAGAGCATGGGGCTGTGTGGGAACAATTACAAGATTCTTCTTTCAGAAAGTATTTTTATGTGTTCCTTTTCAGTCTCTGGATTTGTAAAAGGACACATAAACAAAAGGTTCTGAAAGAAAAATCCATAGATTGCAAAGTTAAGGTTTGCAAAGGTCCAAGATTCTGTGCTGTGTATGTTGGAAGAGAGGGCTCAGAGAGAGAGGGGCTGTGTCACTGGACTGGACACCTGAAGTGAGGTGTCATTACATTCCTCTTCTGGGGCTCTGAGTAGTTTGATGTACGATTGGAAAGGAAATGTGTTCATGTCACTTCTGGGTGTTTTCCTTATGTTTAGGTTTTACTGTCTTTGAGACATTGTGTGGTACTTCTAGCTGCAGGTTTTACTCGTGATTAGAATTTCTGCATCTCAAGTAGCAACAAAAGGTTTAATTGGAATTTCTTGTTACATGTAGTAATAGTATACCAATTTATGTACTCTGTGGCAGTCTCTGAGCTCAAAGATTCTGAAGGATGGAGGTTTGGTGTGGGGATCTGATGCTAGTAAAGAAAGCATTTTGACACTGGTGGCAATCTGCTTTGGGCAATCCCATGTCAGGATTTCATATACAAATTAACTGTCTGTATGAGTGATGTATATTTTCTGTAGATTTAAATTTTAACTATCTCTAATGAATAGAAATATTCATTAAGACTCTGGAAATTAGCTAACATGTTCTCACTCTGTTGTAATTATATATGAAAATTTTCATTAAAATTAAAATATTGACAGAAATCTTTTCAGCCATCCCAAACTTAAAGAAATACAGAAAGAAGTATTTTTTCAGTATGCTTAGATTTATCCCCCAGGTTGTTTGTAATATTATTGGTTCCATGCAAAGTTTTATAAATTACCCTTAGTAACTTCTGCAGAATTTTTGAAATGTTTCAGAAAGTGGTTGCTGATTTTATTGCAGATTATTGGGATATCACTAAAATGTAATACATCACAAAATAGAAATTTACATTAGGATTCAGTTATGCTGATAACTGAAATGAGGTACTGTTTTAAAAACTAGCCATTCACATATTTTAAAATATGAGGCTGTTTCAGTGTTTGATACATTCACAGCAGCACCTCTGGCTTCTGGTCTGCCAGAGCAACTTTTTGAAATGTTTCCAAAAAAAGTAAACTGTTTGGTTGCACTGGTGGAATTATAATTGTCAATACAGAGCTGTGATTCATGGTTGTGATGACAGAGAAATACGAGATCGCTACTACACTATGTGATAAGCCCAAGATTTTTTCAGTGACAATTGGGTGTCCTTCTGAACCATGCCCACAGAGGTTTGGCTGAAGCTGATGTTCCCACAAAGCAGCACTGATGCCTGTCTTGAAAAGTCCACCCTTTGCAGGCTGTAAACCCAAAAGCATCATTTGCTTGCAAAGACATTATGTTGTCTGGCCTTCATCTACTAAAGGCCGTGATAATCCTACTCCAAACTGTGCTGGTCTGCTTCCTGTCCTTCAGGGGGCTGAATGCCTCTAGTTTGATAATCTTTTGAATTTCCTATCCTATCTAAATTGTGCAGGTTGTTTACCCTTAAGCTGTTGCCAGGTAGGAGGTGGTAGAAGGTAGCTGGCTGTTCACTGTAGTTGGGACCGATACTGCCACTCCTCAAGCGGTGTGCCAGCTGAATCTTCCTTCCTTTGCCTGGATTCATGTGCATAAGATGTGTTTTGCAACCATGTGCAGAAACCAAAGTGGATATTGTCATCTGCAGAAAAGACCAGGTAACTCCTTTAGAATGGCGTACTCAGGACTGTCCTTTGCTGTTTTACATGTTTCACTTTTTTTTTCTTTTTACATTACCTATAAAACATTTTATCTTCATGAGATAAATTAATTTTTCCATCCCCTAATCTCTTTTTTCGTTTTTTTTTTTTTGCACAGCATTGTACAGCATATTTTTTTCTATTTGCTGATGCTGCTCTTGTCTAATTTACTGACTTAGGTGGTTCTTTTTATTTAAATTGATTTGCCTGCATAGTTAGATCTTTTTATTTAATATCATGGTGGTTGACCTGTTCATCAGCTGGTTCTTTTTGTATGTTGTAATCTAACTCCTGTAGAAAGAGATTATTCTCTCGTGATGCTTGGTATAGCACAAACCAGTGATCTGCCAGGTATAACTCACCTAGTGGAAGGTCTGGCCCATGCTAAATAAGAATGTGGTTAATTTCAGTGAAATATGTAATTAGAGTAAATCTTTGAGGGAAAAAATTTTGTCTGCCTGTAGCAAATAGGTGCCTGCTATATGTGAAGTACAAAAATTGTTAACAGTAGTTCTAATTGTACTATTCTTCTGTTTTATGAGATGCTGGATTAAAGAATGGACAGAATCTCTTTATTTCTCCTCTTCCCCTAATGGATATCTTCCCTGTGGAGCAAAGTAGGAAAGAAGTGTATTGATTCATAACTACCAAGTCATAATTGCATGGAGATCTGTATTAATTTAGTTGCTTGGTGAGAGAGATCTGCAAAACCCAGAACTTTTTTGCCATGCTTTTTAAAATCTACAGATTCGGTCTCACGTCCTGCAGGGTTCAATACCAATGAATACCAATAATTGTCTTTCTTTGTAAAACTTCATGTGCTTGAATTTCAATACCTACCCCTTCTGGAATGGAAATAAATGTGCTAATTGCTTTTCATGAAGGTAGGTTTTCTCTTTTCCTCTGAGAATTTCTCTAACTTCCTATATTTCTGTATTATGTATTAGGCTGAATCTCTTTTTATAGCATATTTAAGCACTTTTAAATATAATGATTGATGCCAGTGAGTTATAGGCAAGTGTCATATCTCATTCAAAATGTTACATAATCATATTCCTCAGTAATGAGATGTCATTTCCCATTATAGAATCACAGAATGGTTGAGGCTGTCAGGGACCTCTGGTGGTCACCTGCTCAAAGCCCCTGCTCAGGTGGGCTCAGCTAGAGCTGAGTGCCCAAGACTGTGAGAAGCTTTTTAATATCTCCAAGGATGGAGACACCACCAGCTCTCTGGGCAACCTGTGCCAGTGCTCAGTCACCCTCACAAGGAAAAGGAGTTTCCTGATGTTCAGAGGAACCTCCTGTGTTTCAGTGTGTGCCCATCACCTCTGGTGCTGTCACTGGGCACCACTGGAAAGAGCCTGGATCCATCCTCCTTGCACCCTCCCTGCAGGTGTTCATGTACACTGGTGAGATCCCCTGAGCCTGCTCTTCTCTGGGAGGAACAGTCCCAGCTTTCTCAGCCTTTCTCCATGGGAGAAGTGCTGGAGTCCATCATTTTGGTGTCCCTTTGCTGGACTCTCCCCAGTATGTCCAGGTCTGTTTTGTACTGGGAGGCCCAGAACTGAACCCAGCACGCCACCTGTGGCCTCACCAGTGCTGAGAAGAACAGAAGGCTCACCTCTCTTGATCTGCTGTCAATACTTTGCCTAATCCAGCCTGCAATACCATCCACCTTATTTGCAGCAAGAGCATGTTGCTGGCTCATGTTCAATTTGGTGTCCACCAGCTTTCATGGGCCCTTTTCCCTTCAGAACCTTATCACATGGGACTTTTCCAGGGAGAGGTATGAGTGAATAGCTCATAGCTGTGATCTTGATTTTTAACCACCTCTCTCCTCTCTGGATCATGAAGTCCACTGTCCTATGGTTACAAGAGTGGTCAAATAATACTTCTATAAGTTCATGAGCTGTTTTGCCTTTGAAGATGATAGGAGCATGTATATATTGGAACCAAATAGAAAAAAAAAATTAAAAACACCAAGGGAACTTTCTGTGAATAAACAAAATATTCATTTGAAGAACAGTTATTGAGTTAATTCTGTCAGAAACTTCTCTGTCTTGGAGTTGCAAGAGAGGCTAGTATCCTACCATGAATAATTCCTTAAAAGGAATTAGTAAGCTTCAGAAATTGTCAGTTTATTTAAACATTCAGTTGCATTCTGTTGAATGGTATGATTAGAATTTAGTAGATTTTTTCATTGTTCTGATAAAAATAAAGGCAAAGTACTACAAAGGATGATCTATAGTGATTTAAAAAAAAAAAAAAAAAAAAAA
>VZRX01006663.1:54278-68701 GCA_013398075.1 Notiomystis cincta
AAAAAAAGAAAAAACAGAAGGGGAAAACCTTTGTTTGTCTTTGTGCCCTTGCTGCTAATTTTTACAGCAAATTACAGTGGCTTTTCATGGAAGATGTTTTCTTTCCAAGAGAACAAAGGAAGAATTTTGCAGTTTTAATTCTTACCATATGTTGACATTATGTATGTTCTGTCTCATGTAATGCTGCCTTCATAAGGATCTGAAAAAGCAGTACTACAGAAATGAATTACAGAAGGGAAGTTTAAATTTAGATTTTGTTTTTTAAATACAGTAATGTGGAAGTTTATAGTGATAATGAGTTTGCTGTTCATCCAGAGTCCAGCTCAGTTTGTTCACTTAACTCAGCTTTGAAGTTAAACTTAGATTTCAAAGATACATCCATAGTAAATTCAATCTAAGAAGAATGTGAATAATTCCTGATGTGAGTACGGATGTCCTGGTTGTTTAGTACTGCATTATACCAAGCCCCTGAAGATGACAGATTTATCTGGTTTATCTGTGTGTTACTGTCAGAGACTAATGGGACACCATTTCTGAGAAGCAAGAAATTCTACAGTGATTAAAATCCATCCATAGTCTGGCTCATTCACAATGTATAAACACAGTTCCCAATGGATCAAAACAATGCTAAAAACTCGTGGTTCCCTTACCCATGAAAGGACTGTTTCTTAGCACCACTGTTCTGTCATGGTTGTGTGAACACTGTTAGGTGCTTGGCACAATCAGGATGGAAGCACTCTACAGTGTAGGAAAAGCTGAGAACAGGAATCAACATCCATTGGGAAAGGGGGAGGGAGAAATAGATGTCTAGAGGAAATATACCTCAAACTTATGATAAGAAGTTACATGAATTTCTTGTGAATTTTTGCCATTGCTGATTCATGACTTCAAAGGGTTTCAGGGCATCATTCTGACAACTGAGTCAGCATTCATTTTTTATATCTGAGAGCAGAGATTTTACTGAGAAATTAAAATGATGGATTTATGTGGTCTTTTGGAGTAAATGAAGTAATTCGCAGTCCAGTTATAGTTCAGTTTTTTGGTGTTTTCTAGATTTTTTTCTTCCCCCATCGAACTGGGCTGTATCTAAAACTGCACTATTTATTTGTCTGAATGGAAATTGTGAACAGTTTGGTAGCCTTAAATCATCTATCTGACTTATTTGGGAATGGTTAAAGAACGATGCTGCCAAGATTTAATTTATTATTATTTATTTATACCAAGTGTAAAACCGTGTCTTTTGTACAGAAAATATAAATAGAACAATTGATAGAGTAAGCTTTGTGTTAGATGTGAAATGCCAGTAATATGCAGTACCATTGCCATGACAGTGATGCTTTGTCCTTTATAGTGCATTTCATTTAAGGAGCTGAAATAAGCTGCATGCCATTATTGATGCAATTTTATCATTGTAGTGCATAATAACTTGCATTTCAATTTATTAATGTTACCATGATTTATCAAAAATCTAATTAATCAAACTAATATTTCAATTGCAGTTGCTTGGCTTGGTCTTGCAAAGAGGAATGTATCTACCTGGAGCATGGTTTTGAAATTATACTTTAAACAGTTCTTTAGTGAAACAAAGATTTTTAGGGGATTTTACTGATAGGCTGAATTGGTACAGGTTTACTTTTTAAAAGAATGGCAGTTTTGTAGCTTTAATGCAGATTTTATGACATACTTGAAGAGATTATGTGATCTAGTAATTTTGAGAAAATAGATTTTTGAAACAAGTGACCATGACACAGAGGTTTTCTAGACCATAGGGTCTTCCAATTTATATATTTTAAGATGAATTGTTAGCATCCTTTTTCTCCTGCTCATAATAGTTGTATTTAGAGCCTGGAAACTCAATCAGCAAATGCTTATTGTGATTTTTAGAGTTTGCCTCTGAGTAGGCTTTTCTGCTTCTTTATTTTCTGTGCCTACAACTCATTCTCTTCTGTCCTTCTTAGAGCTTCCCTAAATGTACTGTGTGTTTTCAGTTTTCATTAGCCCTTTCTTTCAGCCTGCCTGCAGTTGCTAATTTATTGTTGCTGCCCTTGATCCCTTTGCCTTTTGCACATGCCATTCTACCTCTTCCCTGTCTCTGTCCTTTTATTTATGTTGCACTCCAAGACTGTGCAGGGTCCTCCGGAGTTCTCACTGACATTCTTCAGTAAAGGAAGAAGGAATCCCTCCTCTGGCAGGGCTGACTGTGCAAGGCTGCAAGTGCTTGGAGAAAGGGGTTGGTTCTCTTGGCACAAAGGCAAGCTTCTGCCCTGTGATTAATTAGCATGATGTTGCAGCAAATGAGCTGTTGCAATTAAACCAGTGTAGTAATGAAACACAATGAGTAGCAGCGCTTTAAGGCTGGCATGGGCAAGGGGAGGCTGATCCCAGGTGCTGTTGGTCCAGCCAAACCATTTTGACACAAGACCGACTCCTGCTGTGTACCCATAGATACAGAGTTCCTGAAGATTACACAGTATTTAAAAGCCTAATGATAAAAGTAAGATTTATGGAGAATTAATGGTTTAAGTTTTTTGCCTTAGGAATTGTACTTTGTTGTGGAATACTTTGCACAAAGTCAAGCTTCCTTGACAAACCAACGTTGTGAGAGGGGTTTTCCTGGAAAACTCAGAAGTTATGATGGCCAGGCTGAGTTTTACTGAAATTCCTGTATATCATGTTATTATTTTGCAAATAGCTGTCTCTTCAGATTTTAGATTTAATGGCTACTGACCATAAGCAAGAATAGATCTTATGAGAGTACCTTCATATTTCCCTGTGAGCCCTCACGCAATTTCCTGAAATATCCTTCTCTTCAGTAACTTTTTTCTGCTGTGGCATTTGTAAACTGTCTGAATGTAGTTACTGCTGGTTGTTCTGAGCTATAGTAATAGTAATTTGCAAATGTCATATGCCGAAAGTTCCACAGTACCACTGCTGTTTCTTCTTCGTCTTGCCTAGAGCCAGAGTCTAATGGCAGCTTAAAAGGGAAAACAAAATGTTTAATCAGAGCAGAAAACCTTACTGAATGCTTTGATGCTCTGTTGTCCTTAAAAGAGAATAAATGGCTTTGAAGCTTAACTTGTTTCTCTTCCATCTGGTGGTTTTCTTTGGCATTTTAACAGAAATTTTGAAAATCAATTGATCTAGATAAACTGGGACCTTTGTGCCCAGAGGGAAGGCATGGACATTTCAGCATTGCTGCAGTCTCTCATGGTATTAACCCAAGTGTTTTGCTTTCAGTGGTGCTGCATTTCATGCATAAAAATTTATATGCAGAAAGATAAAGACCTGGCGACACCCTAGTAAGTGGTAAGCAATTCATGAGTTGCGTATGATTACGAACTCATTACGCTGTAAAAATTGTTCAATATAAATGAAAATCTTCTTCAGGTAGTGATTTTTTTAAGCCTCACGAAAACATTGCTTCTCATTGGGCTGAACTAAAATGAACACTGCAGTAAAAAGATACTGCAAAGGACAGAGAATACAGTTCTTTGCTAGGTCATGTTCCAAGGAATGTTTTTTTGCAAGCCTGACAGTATTTCTAAATTATAATTGAAACATACCCATTTAAAATTCCATGGACACAAAAATAATAGCATTATTTTTGTTAATTTTTTTGTGTGACTCTGGGTTTTTTTGTCAAAGCAATTAAATAAAAAAAATGCAGTCCTAAACTACCTGGGAGTTGCAGTTTTACAGCTCTGCTGAGAGGGTTCTGTTTGGTTTTAGTAAAACAGTTCTATCTAAGACTTGAAAAAGGTAATTCATTGATATTGCTGCTTGATAAATAGTTGCTGCCAAAAAATATTGATTGTCTAAGCAGTAGACTAATGAAGACCATATAATTTTATGTTAGTTGGACAAACTAACAGTGTTTAACTAATCTTGCAAATGATCAGTATTTACTGAGGTAGGCCTAGCCATGTTCTTAGTGAGTTTTTAAACAAAAGCTGAAGTTATCAGTATGACATTAATTTCTGCTTTTATTAAAAAGCTCAGTGCAGATTTAAGGGTAGCATTTCCCAAGTGTTTTGTGGCTGAAGAACACTTGGAAACTGACACTGAGAACTGGTGTCCTGTGATTCTGTTGAAAAGTTTTTGTGTGTGTTGGGACACATTGTAAAAGGTATTTTTAACTATTCCAGAAAATACATGTTTATAATGTGGGGGAAAAAAAATAAAAGCAGTTTGATTTCCCACTTCATTAAAGCTTGTGAACTGATTGGTGATGGGTAGATTCAATACAAGAATAAAAAAAAATAAGTTCCTTTAGGAAAAGGAAAATCAGTGTGCTGAACAGAACACAAGTAAAAGTGCTTTCCGTTTGGGTCACAAATGGCAATGTAGATGATCTATTACAGAACTTTCTGCTGTGCTAGCTGCAGAACATGAGTAAAAACACATGGGAATTTAGTATCCTGGAGCCTTCTAAAGCTTTAATATAGTCAGTTGCTGGTTGTGGCATGCAGCTTTTGAGAATTACAGCAGGATTACTTGGACCTTTTTTAACGTGTAAGATTCTTGGCATGAATTCCAGTTGAGGTGAGGAAGAAAGCCATTAGAGACAGTGAAGGTTCCAAATGGCTAATTGTTTTAAAAGGAAGAGCAGTAAGTGCTTGCAGTGTATTTGTCCCAGGGCAAGAGGAAACTTGGTGATCCCTCCCTTCCCATGCTTAATTTAAGAAGAGTAAAGATATTACTCTTATTTGTGTCTATTTATTTACCTTTACAGAGTTGTTCTGAGCAATAGTTAGTGATTTCAGTGTTCTGAAAATACAAAATGCTGTGTATCTACTATATATTACTTGCCCCTTTAAAACATCAGTGGTATTGAGAAAAAGATGGCTGTTTTTCATTTAAGTTAGATGAAGATAATCTGTAGGAAAAGTGTTGGCTGATGGAAAGAACCAGACATTTGAAACTTTTTTTCTTAAGCTAAATTATTTGCAGAATCATGTTTTGGGAAATGAGGTTGACACATTCTGCTCTGTAAGTACCTGGATTTAATTTTTTCTTTCTTTGCACAATTGATTGGAATCTCCAAAATCTGACCATTTGTTTCTTATAAACTGTTGGTCAGTAAAAACCTAACTTTGTCCTTACCCTGCTGTAGTCTAAAGGGACTGCTCTGCTATCATTTTTGGCTCTTAGGATGTTCTATTTTAGAGATTTATCAGAGTCTCTAAAATATTTCTCCCTCCTCCCTTTCCTCTTGTCTCCAGTTTTGAATATATGAGAAATAGAAATGTTTTGATCCATGACATGCAGTTTTTGTGTTGCTGTTGAGATGATATATTTTTCTTTACTTACAGTGTGGCATCAAATACTTTTCCCCATGTTTTTCTTCATGTTTTCCTATTCCCCTAAGCCCTGCTTTCTCTGGCCCTGTTCCAAAGAAAAGGATGTTGTTTCACCAAAGGATTACTTGAATTATATATATAATGTAAAACCTGACAATCTCAAGGTCTGTTTCTTTATATCAAAATGTTGATCTTAGTCTAAGCGTGCTAGAGAACATATCTGAGAGTCTTACAGCCACCACAAAAATAGACACAGTGAGAGGCCTCTTTGCTTTCTAATCATCCTGATTAGTTCTTGGTCCTAACTGAAGATTGACCGCTTGACCTATTAAATTAATATGCTGTTTCATTGTGATAGAAATAATAATCTAAAAGTTACTTGGGCAGCTGTCTGGTATTTTGAAAGCCTTTTTGTCTATAATTTATGGAACTGACTTAGCTGTTACTGAATATCCAGACTGCCCAGTGTCCAAAGTAGTGTTTTGTCTGGCATCTTCTGAACAGAACATAGGTACCAACAGAGCAAGAGAAATTACAATAATTACATCTTACCTTTGCTATGATATGTAGCTAACAACACAGGATATGGTAATTAATCAACACCTATTAATGCATTCATTTATGTGTCATATCTTTAAGTCAGATAGCACACAGGATAGTTTTCACTCTTACCATAGATTTTAGCAGATTTTAGATTTTTCCATTTAAAGAATTAGCTCTTCCATAAACCCCATGTTTCCATGTTTCTCTCTGGTTTAAAATACATTGTTTGATAATAGGGTACTTTTGTAGCTTTGTCTGAGGTTCTTGGGATGACAGTCTTTAACTCCAGGGTACATGATCTAACATCTCTCCTTGGCACTTGGTTCTCTCAAAAAGTTTGTTATATTAATGTCTGTTTAATCTCAAATCAATTAAGAGTTTATTTTGCATTGAATTTTGTCCAGGTTTTATCTGTGCCTCATGGTTGCATCATGCTTTCTTGACTACAGCAAGTTCGCTATCTTAATAAAGCAAAGATTTAAGAGAGCTACTCTCCCTTGATGACTCATCTGCAAAGAATAACAAAAAGGCTTGGCATAAAAATAAATTATTCTTTAACAGACAGTGATTGGTCTTGATGGAGATGAAAACTGTGGCTAAAATATAACAAACATGTCATGCTCATTTCATAAAAGCTACCCTGGTATAATCAGCATGGCTTTCAAGGGGTCAGAGGTCTGTGCAAGTCATGAGGAATCATAATTTGCACAAACGTTTTTTTTTGTCTTATTGACTGTATCTCTTAAGAGCCACAATTTTACAATGCAGTTAATCATCAAGGGAGTTTGAGTTTATGGTACATATTTGAAGTAAACTTTTTTTCAATTGCTGGAGCTTTATCTTGTGGACTTAGACTAAGTGCATTAGTAAATGCTTAATTTAAAGGGATTCTGTCACCCTGAACCATACTCCTTTTTAATTTTTTTTTAAATTATTATTTGAGAGGAGTCTATCTAAAGAGACCCCTGTCAATTCCCTTGCCAGCAATGTGATTTCATGGCCACTCTGCTTTTTGGTTTCTTTAGGTGTTTTTCTTTCCAGCAGTCAGTAGGAAAATTAATTAATGTAAAATAAGCTTGTTAAAATATGCAAATTGTAAAATACATTGAGTTAAGCATTTTTCCTAAGCAGTAATTAATTTTGATAGATCTGGTGTTGGCACCTTGTTATTAATACTTTTTTTTTTTTTTAATTTAAGGAATTTCTGGACCTTCTCAGAATTCTGACTATCAATTCCTTTGTTATAACCTACTGCATTCACTAGTTAGCTGAAATTTCAGTTTTGCATGTACTATGTGAAGAAGCTTGGCAGGACAGCTCCTGCCTGTCGTGCTGCAGCTGTCTGAGAGGCTGCAGTTTACCAGCTGTCTGCACCACCTCTGTGAGCAGCTGGGCTCCAACAGGTGCCTCTGCTTTCACTCTTGTCTAAAGCCCAGCTCCTTTCATTTTAAATCCCTCTTCACCAGAACTACAGTCTTCCCTTTAGTGCACTGTGGACAGACAATCCAGGTACGACATCTGGCTGAAATGCAGCCTGGCTGGTCTGTCATAAACTCCCTCCTTAGAGTTCTGTTCTTTCTGAATGATCCTCAAGCTTTCTTCTTTGCTCTCCCTTCCTACAGATCTTTTACAATGCCTAATTCTGCTCTCCTCTGCTTTCTACCCTTCTTCCCAGAACAATATATATCCTCCAATACCTGTGAGCAGCTTACTGTTTCCCTATTTATTTTCTTTTAATTACTGAGACAGTCTTTGGATTTTTTCAAGAAATAGATTTTGAGTATTTACATGGGTTTTTGTATCTCTGAGTATATTTGTAAGTACTTTCATAGGAGACATTAAGCAGTACTGCCCAATGGTTTTAATTCTTGTTTTGATCTTGAGTATTTCTAGTGGAAGTGTCTTGTGTTGGCATTGCTTGCTGTGAACTTATGACTGGAGAAGTGTCCATTTCTTTCCTCTTCTAAGTGCCTATTTGATCAGCTGTTTTAACAATGATTTTCCCATAGTCAGTGGTATAACACTGATTTAGTCTAACAGAGATACAGCGACTAAACTTCCTCCAAAATCAGAGGAGTCATCCCATACAGTTTTTTGTGGGTCACATTTGGTGACTTTGAGGCTCCACAAGATGTTCCACAGACTTTTTTGTTGACATGCAAATAAAATACTCTTTTCTCTGGGATTTTTAGTGTCTTGGTGAGACAGAATGCTATGAATTTATTTTAATGCACTTAAGGCTGTAGTAGGTAATGTGAAGTTGTCATATTTATGCATCATATTTATTTCACTAGTAAACTAATCTGAGACCTTTAAGGATGTGGTATCTTTAGTCAATTGTTCTATGACTTCTTGTCAGTTTAACTACAGTTATGTCCAAGTTGGTTGTCGCAGCTAGGATAGCTAAAAGCATACCTTCTCTTAACTGTTGGCTAAGGGAGATGTGCTACCAGAACTCCCAAAGTGTAGACCTGGTGGGGAACTCCCATTTATTTCCTCTACCTTAATGAATAAGGCAAAGTTATGCTCCAACTACACTTTACTTAACAGTGCAGAAAAGCACATTGATACCACATGAAAAACCTCTTCAAAGCAGCATAAATCAGTTTCTGCAACAAAATCCCTCGTTCTCTCCCTCCCCTTGCCTTCCCCGGCCCTTTTCTTTTCTACATAAAGTGTGCTAGCTATTCTGGAAATATTTTCAGAGAGATTGTTTATTCTGTGAAAGCTTAGTCTGTGCCAAATGCAAATCTCTTGCTCTCTGAAGTTTTAGGTTTACAGTACCTCTAGTCACCTGGTTAAGGATGCGATGGAAGCTTGATAATATGTTTGAGGAAACCAATCACAAGCAGGCTGCCAAAATGGCATGTAACTAGATGCTTTTTACCCCTCTTTTTACCCTGCTGGCATGCCCAGCAGGATAGGGACATGAGGACAGAAAAGTTTCCTTAAAAGAAGAGTGAAGTAGACACCTCAGGGAGGATTATGCAAGATGCCTTAACAACACAAACTGGATGTGCTTAGTATGAGTGATACCATAGGGACCAGCGTGGCTGCCATGTCACTCTTGGCATTTCCAAAGTGGCTACTTTTTACATGTAAGTTTTTTTGTCACTTGTTTTAGAATCCATCTGGTATCACCTGGAATGTATTTTTTATCCCAGTTTCCTCAAATCAGAATAGAAATGTCTGACGTTGGCTTGAACTGTTATTTTTTCCAGCCAATATCTTGCTGGTAGCAGAAGAAAGAGCAGTAGAGTATTCCCAGTGGGTTTTTACTACTTTGTAGCACCTTTCATGCAACTCCCTTGCAATACCTGGCAGAGAGTCTCTGAATGAGACTGCGCATCAGGCCACAAAGTGCTCCGGAAAGTATAACTCTCTTCAGATCTTTCTCTGAAGAATTAAGTGTTAACACAAAGTGTCATGATTCCAAGTGTACTTAGTACTTTAATGCAAGCAAGCCATGTTCCAGATGAAAGTCCTCAGAATCATCTGCTGGATGTCTCAGCCATGTGGACTTTTTGCCTTTGTGTTAATAAGAAGATATTTTCTTATGTCAGTCTTCTCTTGCCACCAAAAATGTCTCAGATCTGTTGAAATAAACAAAAAGGAACATTGTTAAATAAAATATAGATAGAACTTGAAAATTATTGTAGAGAAATAATTTCTAAAATGTATAAAACAATCTGCTTTAAATAACTGTAACTTTATTATACCAACATTTAATAAATAATGTTAGTGTTTGGTTGGTTGGTTTTAAACACAGGAATGATTGGTTGGTTTTAAACACAGCAATAGCTTCAGTTATGTACATTTTATTCCAATAGAAAAAGTTGAGTCTGTAACTTTTATTTACTTACATTTTGCAGTCCAGACATTCCCTGTGCAAGTATGCAGCATTTCTGAAAATCATTTCTTCTAGACTGCAGTGGACTTATTTCAGACTGCTCTGATGTGGTTACAACACCCCCCAGTCAGAAGCGAGGTGCTTATACCACTGAACTAATCCCTGTCTACTGCAGCTGCCTGAGGTTTAGAAGTTAACGGCATGGATAACTTAACTCTTCACAGTAAATTCCAACTCACCTTGTTCTGAGATTCTGTAACATTTTCTCTTTCTAAAGGTAGCAGGAAGGTCAGAAGCTCATTGCATTGATACATTTCTTTGAGAATATCTTCTGAGTAACAGTCAGCCTGCTCTATTAACGTTATTCCATAGCTTGCATTTTTGCCAAAAAAGAAGAAAACACAGCCAACCCAAACCACAAACCAAAAACCAGATGTGGAAAAAAAAAATATTGCAGCAAACGTTTTTCTTTTGTGTGTTTTGCCATAAGCTCATCATGAAGAATGTGAAATCATGAGAAAGTGTCCAGTCACCTTGTAAGTATCCTCACAGGAATTTCTATGCTTCTTGTACAGTTGGAGTATCCTGTCCAGTAAAAAATATCCTAAGGTCACATAGGATGTGTATGTGTATGCTTCTCTGGGATATTTCTTCATTTTATTAACTTCTCAGCATTTCCATTTATTATGGAGTAAAACTGAACACCAATTTACAGCTGTCCTGTTTACTGAAACACAAATTTCATTAAAAGATCACTAAATGAGTGTAGACTTCAACTACACTAAGGCCTGAGAAAGCGCACACAGGGCCTACATCTTAATTTTCCTCTGTCTTAATGAGTTAACATAGCAAGAAAACCAAAACTGCAACAGAGCCACATGATGACAATAGTTCTGTCAACTCATTTATCCATCTGGCTTTTTAATTTTAAAACAAATATTCAGAATTGTTGTGTGGCTTAGGAGGTAGTTAAAGTTGGTCATCTGTATTCCTAAAATGACTTGATCAGGCTTAGAATGGAACTATTTTATCGAAGTAAAAATAATATTGTATAGTTCATTCATTATAAAATCTGTTTTACAATTATGAATATATATTTCATTCGCAATTAAACCCTGAGGAATTACCTATTTTGCAATTAGTGAACCTTAGCTATAACATGTCAATTATGAAGTTATTCCTGTTCTACTAATTTTTGCTGCTCTGAGGTTAGACGCTGCTGCCAGTGAGATGCCACGGTCTAGTTCTCACCACAACATTACTGTTGGTTCTATACATAGCTTTCATCAAATTGCTTAATTTCTGTTTCTGAATTCCCTCTTTTTTAATGGACACAGTATTTTTTACAGTTGATATTTTCTGAAGATACTTACCTTTTATGCTTTTGTTTATGTGAAGCATCCCGGTGTGATTTTTGGGATTTTTTTCTAAACAAACATAATTTTGAAAAATAAGGGAGGAGTATAGGTTAAAAGCAGTAATGTTAATTGAAAATTAAAACTACTCATTGCATTTAAGTGCAGGATGTCCTCTGGGTTTTTTTTTCTTTGTTTCTATTTGTATTTTTCCTGCTGGTAATATGCCACTGCATATGCAAAGTAGATACATGAGAAAATACCATGAACTCCTGTCTGTGACCACACGAGCCTTACAAGAAAGCTCACTGACTTCTGGGTTTTTTAAAATCTGTTGCTTAAGGAAGCAGGCACCGGATAGGGTTTAATAAAAAACAAGAGGAATAAAAGAAGAGCAGAACAGATGGAAAGGAAATTTAGTCCTTTATATATGATACCAAGCACAAGGTTATGTAGAATTTGCAGAGCTGGATTTCAAGTACTTTGTCTTCCATCTCAGGATTAGGTTGATGTAGTCAGGTATGTCTGACCTTCAGCCAAGGCCCTGCAGACTGGATCAGTGTGATCCCAACCTGCATCTGCAGGTAACAAGGTTACTCGTGTTATCTGTGCTTGTGATTTTGCTCCCATCAAGGGCAGCAGGAAGAGCTATAGCACTTCTAAGGAAAATTAGTTTGTAATTGGAGGTAGGAGAGAAAGTTGTGAGACTACAGCATAGATGAACACACTGTCATGGTCTAAATGGGTTTAATTGTTAACACTGTGCTTGAGCCTGCAGCTGATGGAGCAGCAAAAGAGTGGGAGAGATATGTATGTAATATTTTATTTATCCTCTTAGAGTTGAATCTGTTCAGTACATAGCCTAGCTAGGAGTCCAGCACAGTTGTGAATGAGAATATGCTTCATGTCTACAAAACAGAAATATAGCAAAAATGGGGAAAAACCATCTCCATTACAAGTGTGCCTACAAAAGGACCCATGCTGACAAAACTGTAGTGCCTTACCTGCAGATTATATAGCTCTATTGACTGTTTTTATACACAACTCTCTGGTCTTGAACATGAATTAAAATTATTTGCTATGTGTAGTTCTCCTGCCCTACCCTTGAGGATTTCTGTTAAAAATGATGCACCCACACACCCTGATTATGGCTCATCTCCCACTCCTCACTGAAGAACTTCAAACCTCACATCAGTGAGCTGATTTGCTACTGTTGACTTCTAGGTACTTAGGCTGTGAAAGAAATTGGATATTCTTTAAGTTACCTGTACCTCAAGTGTGCTTCAAATGCCAAGAGGCACTAGCAGGGCCCTTCCAGGAGTCTCTAGATGCTGTAGTACTGCCTATTGTAATTTGAAATAAGGGTGATATTCCTTTAGGGATGAGTTTTTTGAAAGGAAAATTGTTAGACTCTTTGAAAACTCCAATTTTTATTTCAGGAGGCAGACTCCAAGATGTGTCTCTCCAAATCTCTGCAAGACTGTAATCCTGTCTGAAGTGAGCTTTCTTTACCTTTTCTTTTCAGCTTAGAAAAATCCCCTGAGTTTTCTTGTGACATTTCAGAGAGGTACTAGTAGAGTCCAATGTTAACCTCCACATAAAAACAAACAGGAAAGCTGTTGTATGTGCTCTACCTTTCTCCATGTATCAATTAATAGCTACTAAATGGTAAGTAGCCAGGGTGCTAATTTGGTGGCCTGAAATACGTGATATTAAAAGGCTAAATACATTTTAATATATGTATCTAATAAAATAGTGAAAAACAGTAAATTAATTCAGCTTCTTTCTTTGTTTTGATGTATTTTTTCAGAAAACTGCCAATCCCAACACTTAGCAGAAGAGATGGTCCTTTGAATTCTTTCAGACTTCCCTTGGTCCTCCCAAATCTGTTTTCTTTGCTTGTCCACATGAAGGGTATTCTAACTTTTTGAGTCATAGATGGTTCAGAATACCATTTTGCATCTGAGGTGGACATCCTTATTCTAGTCCAAGTTTTTACCTTCTTCCACAAGGCGTAGTTGTAACTGTAACTGTTTGAATTTCTTCATAATCTTAAAAATTTCTGTAGCTTCCTTCAATACCATGCTTCAGATTGCAAGCAAAGAGGTAAAGTAATACAGTATATTTTTGCTGTATTTAATTCTTTAATGGTGTGTTTTGAAGTCTATGTCAAGTGTATTTTCCTCAGAGCTTTGCTGGCCATGGCCTGCTCATTTAAAGAATAACTACAGTAGTCTTGTTTTTGCATAGTCTCTTGTGTGTGGTGTGTTAATTAGTTACTGGTTGTGCACTGTGTGCCAGCCTGGCTTCAGTGTTCCTGTGGTGTCTGAAGATGGGAATGTTCCAGTGGCAGCAGCAGCCACAGCAGCAGTTTCGGTTCGGGTTAGTGCCAAGTCACTTTGTTTTCATGATCCTTCCAGATGACTTGGGAGAACAACTTCAACAGTATTTCCACACAAAACACATCACCCTTAGCTAAACAGAGAGCTGCCATACTCTGGGGTTGCTATGGACAGGAATTTTGGGGAAAAAAACCTGACGAAAGCAGTGCTATGTGGAAAAAAAAAAAAAAAAGAAAGCGTGTTTTATTATCTAGAGTGCTGTAATTACTAAACACCTTTGTGATGAAAGAAAGTGGAGTTATCCCCATATTACATGTGAGAAAACAGTGAGGGCTTGTCTACACAGGGATGTTATGCAGTTGTGTTGTTAGCCAGTACACTGCTGTATTTAAACAACTGTAATTAGGCTATTGTGTTTTGTTATGTAGAATTTCCTGGGTGAGACTCTCCTCTGAGTTGAAACATGCCCTTTTCTGGTTTTGAGGTGTACTGCTTTGAAAGCAATTTGAAGTGACCTAAAAAAGGAAAAACAACCCAAATTTCTGGAAAAATACAAACTAAGACCAAGTGAGTTATACTCAGTAACTATGGCCTTTAAAACATTTCTCTCATGCTATATAGCTTTCCTGTAGTTAGACAAGCCTTGATGGGCTTGTGTCACTGTTTCTTCTGCTTGTTAATACTGTGTTACTATTTCCTTGTGTCTGCTGTCTTTTCACTATATCTGTGTAGATTTTTTGCTTGTCCTGGAGGGCTTCTTTTGCAAAAGGATTCTATATGTACAACAGTACTGCCACAGTCACTAGAAGTTATTTTTTTAAAAAAGGAAACTCAAGTATACAGAATATCCAGCAAAAAATGAGATATCCTCTGGCCTACACAGTGGAACAATTTTGCCACTGTGAAATTGCACTGGCTGTAATTAAGGAGTTGTTAAGTGCTCTTCAGAAAAAAGACTTCTGGTTTAATGCCTTCTCTCATCTTACTGCAAGACTATTAAAGCCCTCTCCAGTAGCATCCAGATGTAAAGATG